>CAUYSK010098640.1:0-56102 GCA_963575035.1 Avahi laniger | reverse complement strand
AAGCGTAGTCGCCATTCCAAGGTGGCGACCGTGTCCGGTGCCACACCCAGCCACACTTGCTGGTAAACAGGCTCTGCGCATGCCTCACAGTGTTGCCCAATGACCGGGACTTCCCGTTCACCAGAGCATACTTAAACAACCGCCCCTTCGCATTCTGGGTCTTCCGCATAATGTAAGCTTGTAGGGAACCCCAATAAAGCACTGTCAGAAGAACTCCTGTTGCCGCGTCTTCCTTGCTGGCGAGGCGGGCGCGACAGATCATCAATCAATTATTTAGTAAATCTCTTATTTTGTCCCTTTCTGCCTCCATAGTTATTTATATATATTTTTCCTCTTTCTAAATCAACTTTATCATGGGTCTTCAGTAAGAGTCATTTTATATAGACTGAACTTAAAATAATGGGATTCTTGTATTCAATTGTTCTTTTATTCTTTTTTTCAGACACCTATTGTGAGAGGCGTTGATTCGTAAAGTAGTTTTTAGATATTCCTCAATTCTTGTCAAAATTTTAAATTTACTTGACAACTATTTTTAATTTACATTAGTAATATGATCAGCATTGATATCAATATTTTCAAGAAATGAAGAGTAACTTTCCTTTTCCTAAAACAATAGCCAATCAAAACAATTGCCTACTCCTGGGGGATTATAAAGATTAGCAACTCCATAAAACACTTGACAGAAGTGATATATGGTTTTATATATTATGACATTATTTAAGAAAAGAATTTTATAGAAGGTTCAAGTTCACAGAAAAATTCAGATGAAGCTACAGAAATTTTCCATATATCCCCTGCCCACCTACAAATGTGTAGCCAACATTTGTTGAAGCATCACCAACATCCTCCATAAGAGTAATACATTTGTTACAATTGCATTGCCTAAATTGACATATAATAACTGTCAAAAGTATATAGTTTACATGAGGATTCACTCTTGGTATTTTCTATTTTGTGGGTTTGAAAAAGGGTATGACGTGTTTCCACTTATATAGGGTACTTCTACTGCCCTAAAAATCCTCTGTGCTCTGCCTGTTCATCCCTCCGCTCTTTCCTACCCCTGTCCAACCACAGGCAGCCACCGATATTTTTGTCTTTGTAGTTTTATCTTTTCCAGAATGTCATACATGTAGCCAGAATTATACACTATGTAGCCTGTTCATATTGGCTTTCTGTACTTAGTAATATGCATTTTTTTCCTCCTTACCTTGTAATACCTTGATAGCTCATTTCTTTTTAGCATTGAATAATTTTCATTGTCGGGGTATTCCACAGTTTTTTTATCCATTCACCTACTGAAGGACATCTTGGTTGATTCGAATTCTTGGCAGTTATGAATAAAGCTGCATCCATGTGCAGTTTTCTATGTGGACATAAGTTTTCACCTCTTTTGGATATATACCAAGTAGCATGATTGCTGGATTGTATACTAAGAGTTTGTTTAGTTTTATACCAATCTATAAGACAACATTACAATGTGTCTGTATTATTTTGCATTTCTATCGGTAGTGAATGAAAGTTCCTGTTAATTCACATTGTCTCCAGCATTTGGTATAGTTGGTGTTCTTGATTTTGACCATTTTAATAGATATGTAGCAGCATCTCATTTTTGTTTTAATTTTCATTTCCTTGTTGACATATGATGTTGAGCATCTTGCCATATGCTTTCTTTTTATCTGTATATCTTCTTTCATGAGGTGTCCCTTAAGGCTTTTGGTCTACATTTAATTTTTTTTAAATAGTAAATATTAATATATACAAATATATATCATATTATATATAATAAATATTTAATATATGTTAAAATGTTTTAAATTTTTTTATTGCTGAGTTTTGAGAGTTCTTTTTAATATTTTGGATAATAATCCTTTTTCAGATGTAACTTTTTCAGATGTTATCTCTTGAGTCTGTGGTTTGTCTTATAATTTTCTTGACAATGTCTTTGAAGAGCAGAAGTTTTTAATTTCAATGAAATCTAATTTATTAATTTTTTTCACAGATCATGTTTTTGATGCTGTATCTAAAAAGACATGGACAGAGTTAAGGCAATCTAGGTTTCCTCCTATGTTATCCTCCAGGAATTTTACTGTTTTGCATAATGTAAAATAACTTTTAGGTCTATGATTCATTTTAACTTAATTTTTGTGAGTAGTATAAGGCCTGTATACCTATAGTCTTTTTTTTTTTTTTTGCACGTAGATGTCCAAATGTCCCAGCATCATTTATTGAAAATACCATCTTTACTCCATTTTCTGGCCTTTACTTCTTTGTCAAAGATCAGTTAACTATATTGATGGGGGTCTATTTTTGGTTCATTGATCTATTTGTCTATCTTTTTCTTTTTTTTTTTGAGACGGGAGTTTCACTGTGTCACTCAGACTGGTCTCGAACTCATGAGCTCAAGTGATACTACTGATTCAACATCCTGCGTAGCTGGAACTATGGGTACACACCATTACACCCAGCTCACACTATCTTAATTACTGTAACTTTATAGTAAGTCTTGAAATCAGGAAATATCCATCCTCCAAATATGTTCTTTTTCACTATTTCATTGGCTATTTTTATTGTTTTTCCTCTCCTTATAAATGTTACAATAAGTTTATCAATATCCACAAAATAAATTGCAGGAATTTTTATTAGGTTTCGATTAAATCTATAGATCAAATTGGGAAGAACTGGCATCTTGACAACATCAACTATTCCTATTTATAAACTTGAAATATCCCACCCTTTATTTAGTTAATTTCTTTCATCACAGTTTTTGTTTGTTTGATTTATTTTTCTCATATGACATTTAGTTATTTTAGTCAATTTATATTATACCTAAGTGTTTCTTTGGATGCTAATATAAAAGATGTTTTATTTTCAATTTCAAATTTCACTTATTCATTGCTGATACCTAAGAAAGCAATTGGCTTTGTATATTAATTTTGTATCTTGCAACCTTGCTATAATTGCTTATTAGTTCTAGAGGAGTATTTTTGCTCATTCTTTGAATTTTCTACATAGATGATTCTGTCATCTGTGAACAGAGACAGTTTTATTTCTTCTTGAATTTGTACACCTTTATATTCTTATCTTATTGCATTAACTAGAACTTCCAATATGATGTTTAAAATGAGTAATGAGAGAAAACATCTTTTCCTTATTCCTGATCTTAATGGGAAAGCCTTTAGTTTCTCACTGTTAAAAGGTTGTAGGGTTTTTGTATATATTTTTTACCAAATTGAGGATGTTTCCCTCTATTCCTAGTTTACTAAGAGTTTTTATCACAAATGTGTTTTGTATTTTATCAAATGCTTTTTCTGTATCTATTGATATGATTATGAGATTTTTCTTTTTTTTATCCTCTTGCTGTGATGGATTATATTAGTTATTTTCCAAATGTTAAATCAGCATTCACACTTAGGGTAAATTCTACTTAGTCAAGGTAAATAATTCTATTTACATGTTGCTGAATTCTATACATTCTATTTCTTAATATTTTGTTGAGGAATTTTGCATCTATCTTCATAAAAGTTATTGGTTTGTAGATTTCTTTTCTTATAATGTCTTTTTCTGGTTTGGAGATTAGGATGCTGGCCTCATAGAATGAATTTGCAAGTATTTCCTCTGCTACTGTCTTCTGAAAGAGATTATAGATAATAGATATAATTTCTTCTTTAAAAGTTTAGTAGAATTCAAAAGTAAACCACTCTGAGGGCAGTACTTTCTGTATTAGAAGGTTATTAATTATTGATTCAATTTCTTTAATAGATATAGGTCTATTCAAATTTTCTATCTCTTTTTGTGTAAATGTTGGCAGTTTGTGTCTTTCAAGGAATTGGTCCATTTCATCTAAGTTATCAAATTTGTACAGGAATACAGCTGTTCGTAGTATTTTTTTTCCAACAAATCTCCATGGGACCTGATAGTAGTAATTTTTGTCTTCCCTCTTTTTTTCTTATCCTGGTTAGAGACTGTTCAATTATATTGATCTGTTCAGAGAACCAGCTTTTGGTTTGATTGATTTGTTTCTATTGATTTATTGCTTTTAATTTCATTGCTTTTTGCTCTAATTTTTAGTATTTCCTTTTTGCTTCCCGCTTTGGATTGAACTTTTCTCAGTTTCCTAGGTGGAAAATTAGATTATTAATTTAGAATTTTCTTCTTTTCCGATATATGAATTCAATGCTAAAGGTTTTCTTCTGAAGACTACATTCACTGTATTTCACAAATCCAATAAGTTGTATTTCCATTTTCATTTAATTCAAAATATTTTTTTCACTTCTCTTGATATTTCTCCTTTGACCCATGTGTTATTTAGAAATGTGATGTCTAATCTGAATGCATTTTGGGAGTTTTCAGTTATCTTTCCGGTATTGATTTCTAGCTTAATTCCACTGATGTTTGAGATCAGATACTGTATGATTTGTAATTTCTAGATGTCAATTATATCCAATTGATTGATGGAGTTGTTGAGTTCAACTATTTCCTTATTGGTTATCTACCTGCTGAATCTGTCCACTTATGATAAAAAGGATGTCAAAGTCTCCCAGTATTACAGTGGGTTCACCTATTTCTCCTTGAAATTCTATCTACTCTTGCCTCACGTGTTTTGATGCTGTGTTGTTAGATGCATATATAGTAAGCATTGCTATCTCTTCTTGGAGAATTGAACCCTTTATCATTATGTAAAACCATTCTAACATCTTAATATGTTTTTCTTGCTTTGAATGCTGCTTTGTATAAAATTCATATTGCTACTTCTGCTTTCTTTTGATTAGTGTTAGCATGGAATATTTTTCCACCTCTGTTTAACTTTAATACATATGTATCTTTATATTTACAGTGAGTTTCTTTTAAAAAACTTAAATTTCAATGTTGCTATTTGATCTACTCTGACAATCTCTGGGTTTTTTTTTTGTTTTGTTTTCTTTTTTTTGGTGTATGTAGACCATCAATGTTCAGTGATGACTGGTATAGTTGGATTAACATCTATCATATTTGCCACTTTTTTCTATTTCTTGTCCTTATTCTTTGCTCCTATTTATGTCTTCCACTCTATCTGACATTTCAGCAAATTTTGACACAATTAGCCCTCCTTCCTCCTTCAAAAACTTTCTTCTGATATCTTTCAAAATCCTGTAATCCCTGTTTTTCTTCTTTCTTCTTCCATTGCTCCTTTTCAGAATTTTCTCATGTTTTATCATTATTTCTGAAACTTCTGATCTTTGTACTTTGACTTTTTTCTTTCTCCATCAAAACTTTCTTATGATGTATCATCCAGTTTCATGTCTTTCGTTGCCAACTATATATTAATTACTCCCAAAATTATAACTTCAGGCCACAACGCTCATCTGAATTGCAGTTGTATGTATTCATCTTCTTACTGCACGCATTTGCGTAGATGACTAATTAGTAGCTCATATTTATCATATCCAAAAGTTAATGCTTAGTCTTCATTATCATCACTCTAAAACTACTCTTGGTTTTCTTTTCAGCAGAGGATAGCAACTTTATTTTTTTCTCTACTTTTTTCCCCTTAACAATGATTACCATCTGTCAAGTAATATTTTATTTGTATACTTTATTTTTTTATTTTCTTACACTAAAATGAAAACTAAAGACATATCTTTGTTATTTTATTTTGCTATGTTTTTTTATCTTTGTTATGTTATTTTGCTAGGAACTATATTTGGATGGTTCCTAGCAAAGAATTCAACATTTTTGTTGAACAAGTGATCAAAGTTTAGAATTTTAAAATGAAAAAAAATTTACAGTAGGAATTCAGTAACATATTGTTTAATATTTTTCCTCCATAAAAGAAGGAAAATTCTGCTGATTATTTTTAAATCCTCTTTATTTCTGAGCAATATTATTAGTCTTTGCAAGTATCCCATTATAAAATTTGTCTGTATCTTAGAAAAATAATTAATAATACTTACATAGCTTTTATGAAGACTTTTTAGTATGTAGTTTTTTTTTATTTCCTAGTGTTCAACTATCTTCTTTTCCCTCTTTAATGAACTATTATAATTTTTAAAGCAATATTAAAAACCTATGAAGTATAGTTAGGGGTTAGATTTTCTATGTTATCAATCAGTGCCAGTCTGAGTTGCTATAAGATATATTTCAAGGCTGCTGCAAGAGCCTATGTATATGCTAACTGAAAAATTGTGTTTGCCTTTTTTTCAAATTGAATTTTTCTGAGTTTAAGTGAACTAATTTCAAACATCGTACCTACCTAAAATATCGAAGATACGTGCTTATTACGCTCATGTGAAAACAGAAAGCAAAAGCACGCAGAGCATACAAAAGCGTTATCTCTTAAACCACTTCTTCATTGTTCTTTTACCTCTTTGAAGAAAGATTTCCTGTGGTTATATTAAAAACGTGAGTATCTAAACACAGTAGGATTTGGTAAAATACAAAAGTGATTCTCTACATTCAGCATCTCTCTCCTTGTAGACTTTCAAACTAATTATATAGATATTTCTGGCATTGCTTTTAAATATTGTCATTAGGTGGGTTTTCTTCAGGGATGGCTACAGGGTGTTAATTTCCTTACTGGATGGCCATTTGCCGGTGACTTAGTAAATACAGATTTTGAAATGTGTTTATCAATATATAGTCAATTCAAAAATTATCCATTTAATTGTTGTAAAACGTGAACAATGATAAGCTGAAACATATATTTATATGTATGTTAAAATTAAAAATAAACAGGAATGTTAAATTTTCTGTTATATTATTGAAGAGATTGAATGTTGTATGGACATAAATTAGGATAATTTTATAAACTAAATGTGAAGCATATTGGACCTATTAACTTAGAGGAAGTGTCAAGATATAAATTCAAATATTCCATAATTGGTTGAGTATAATTACTTGTCTTCTGGCATGTAAATAGATGTTTGATTATAGGTAGGTATATATGTCTGAATTAGCTAGGTTTTACTGCAATAATCTCAATGATTTAAATAGGTCAGTTTATTTTTTGTTTATGCTACATGTCTTGTTATGTGTTGTCAAGGACCCTTGATTATGGTGGCCAGATTTAGCAAATAAAAATAAAAGGCAGCCAATTAAATTTGAATTTGAGATAAACAATGGATATTGTTTTTAGTATAAGTATGCTCCATATAATATTTGGGATATATTTCTACTGATATTATTGTTGCTGTTGTTTTTTCAAAATCAAATGTAACTGGATGTTTTGTGTTTTATCTAACAACCTCATCCTTGATTTGTCAAAGTAGCTCAGGGAATCAGAGTGACAGAGTAGCCACAATCCTAGACATCACGGTCACCATAGCAGAGAAAAGGGAAGTCTGGAGTTTCTACATCAGAGGGTAAAAGTCAGATCCCTCAATCTTATCACAGTTTTTTTCCCTGTGCCATTTGAAGACAGATAATGCCAGAAGAGTGTTATTTTTTTTTTTCATTTCTTAGTTCACATAAATTAATTCTACCTCTAGGAGTCCTACACAGGTTTACAGCCAGTTTTTAATATTACCCTTTGGGAAAGTAAATTAAGGAGAATATGTTTTGATAATAATTATATTTTATTAAAAATGAGGATGTATTTTCTACTAGCTCAGTAAATATGGTGAAGGAAGATATGAAGCCTTTGGTCATCTCTATGGGATCATATGTTAAATTAACTAAAGGGAACATTTAAAATTGAAGAATTATGCAAAATATTTATTGAGTTTAAAAAGAAAATTCAATATAAAATATAATAGGTAGACAGCTTGTCTAATAAAAATAAACACAGCTGGAATAACCCCATAATAGTGATTTTTAAAACTATTACTGGAAACTATTTTTTAACAGAGAGCACTCCTAAGTCTATTTTTATTTAGAATATGTCTTGCATTAGAAAAATTTAGATCCATCTATTGTTTCGTATTTCTTTAACATTTCTGAAGAAACAAAGCTCAGTATTGACTATATATTATCCATCTCTCCCATAAGGGAAAAAATCAAATTATGAACTTATATAACAACAGTTGAAACTGAATAATTTACAATACTACATATTGAAATAGCAAAGACTAGACAAGAGCAAATTAGGTTGATTTCAATGAATACTTAGTTGAATTTGAGAGACTATATTGAAGGCTTTTTTAATATTCAAAAGTGATCAAATCTGAATGTATTGCTTAGTTTGGGATAGCACAATATTGGAGTGTATGAAGAATACAAACAATGCAGATGAATTAGGAAACCAACAATCTAAGAATAATTTATATTGTGTTTGTAATCTGGTTTTACTTTAGAAACACATTGCTTAATGCTTTTTCTTTTTTGCTTATTTATTTGTTTGTTTGTTTTTGCTTGAAGATAAGGACTTTACCTTATATGCAGGAAAACTTGCTATCCCTGAATGTGGAATTTCTATGGGCCTCGTTAGGTTTAAGGAAGAACTAGCAAAATATGAGAGATTTCAATTATTACTAATGAGGTGATAAAGATTTAACACCTTTTTCCTGCTTAAGAATTTGAAGATATTTGTTATTTTTGTGAGTTGTAATTTTGAGATTATTAAATGTATTTTAAAAAAAAGAGATGGCTCTGAATCAGATGTCTCTTTTAATCTCTTGCATCAACTATGACATTCTGTTATTATTATTATCATAAATATTTACATTTTAGGGGTATATTTGAACCTTAGAATCTTTAGTGTTAAACATTTATATATCAATGGATGATTTAATAGATATACTCTTGATTTCTTAATACCACATTATACTTATCATAAAATAAAATGAACTAGTATTTACTGGAAACTGTGTGCCTTGATTGTAATCTCATTACAATTCATAGGTAGGTACGTCTTATCATTATTACCACTGATGGTGTATTCATACCCTTGTTATTAAGGTTGTGGAAAATCAAGAAAAAGTTGTAAAGCAGAAGTTTTATCAATGGAAGAACTCACATAGATAGACCTACACCCACATATCCAACATAAACTATAAAGAATGTTAAAAACATATTGTTAAGGGTATGATTTAATCAATTGATAATCGAATATGCATAAGATCAAGTAAGTGCTAACTCTACTGTTTCCCTTGCATTTTCTCTGTCCTAGTATTTTTTTAGAAACCATAAATGGTTTGTATCATATGAGACTCAGAAAAAGAAAAATTGCACAATCTTGGGAAAATTATCAACAATTGTACCTCCTTCATAACAAATGATAAAATTATTTACAGAAATATATTTCATTAATTCACTTTAAGTTTATAGTTCTATGTTAAATATTTCAATGGACTAGAAACTAATGACAGGTTAAAATAGTGTTCTAGAATATCATTCTAGCTTGCATAGCATAATTCTTTGACAGACGTTTTTTAATAACATTCCAAAATACTCTCCATCAATAACAAAAAGAAAATAGTGTTAAATAGTGTTATTACTCTTTATCTTTTCCCCAAATCTGAGGAATAAAAATGGTAAAAGGATGTGGTCTCTATTTATATATTAGGAAACTAAAGCAGAGAGAGACGTTAGAAACCATGTTCAAAGGAACAATATTGCTTAATGAGAGAATGATTATTAAAAGAGTTGTAGTCTAATGTGATTTTCATTTAAATAATTTGTGACTTTTCATTTCTCAGTAAGAGGACAAATCTGTTAATCCAATTTATTTCACCTCCAAGGTACTTTTCATGGAGACTTGGTAACTGAATATTTTATCAAGTGCTATGGTCTGAATGTTTAAGTCCCCTCAAAACTGATATATTGAGATCCATATTTTCAAGGTGATGGTAATAGGAGGTGGGGCTTTGGGAGGTGAGTGGGTCATGGGGGAAAGCCTTCATGAGTAAAATTGCTGCCCTCATAAAAGAGGCTCAAAAGAGATCTTCCGCATCCCGTCCACTGTGTGAGAACACAGTGAGAAGGTACTGTCTGTAAGTCAGAAAGTGAGCTCTCAATATATACCAAATCTGCCTGGATCATGGACTCCCCAGCCTCCAGAACTGTGAGAAATAAATTTCTCCTGTTTGTAAGCTCTCCAGCTTATGGTATTTTGTTATAGCAGTCCAAAAGAACAAACACACCAAGTAAGGGAATATTTGAGGTTGTAAGCCCCCAACACAGCTTTGACTCTGTGTCTAGAGACAGCAAAACCTCTCAGAAGGCTCAGGTCTTTTGCACAAGACAATCTTTTAAAATAAAGTCATCAAAAACTCTCCTGAAACATTTGAGAATTTGTTCTAATCAAAGAAGAGTGCCATTTTCGAGGACAGGTTAGAAACAAACACAAACATTACTTCAAAATAATGCTAGTTGTCTACAATAATTATAAATATATGCAATAATTTTCAAACATTTAAGATATTAATCCAAGTAACATTTCTTAACATCATCTACCTCTCTCATTTATTTTCTTTACACCTTTCTTTACCTCCCTAGGGCCTTTTTTTTTTTTTTTTGCCTAAATACTGTACACTTGCATTATTACCTCTTGACCACATGCTTCTATCATTCATTAACTTAGGTTTTTCTACTTGAAGAGTTGTTTTCTTCAATGTAGTCTACAGGTTCTCCTTTTTTAAAGCCTACAAACTTTAACTGAATGTGACAGATATAGCCGAGAAAGTCCCCAGAGTGGCTAAAGAATGGAAGTGAACTGGTGACTCGTATAAACCTCATGCAGAGTGCAGAAGGTATGGCGGAGGGAACAGAAACAGTGGGAGGGAAACAATGGAATTTTTATACATTAGTAATTAATAGTTTTTGTCTGTTCATGATCGTTTATGCTCTGTGACATTCAAATTTGTCTCTTTAGCTTAGATTACCACTCACATGTCATTCTGTTAATTTATTATTGATAGTTTTACTAGGATATCCCAAAGTCATCTCACAAATAAAATGTTCAAAGGGAGCATCATGAAATCCCTCTGCAACGCCTATCTGATCTTTCCATAAGTTTATAAATTCTATGTAAATCTGTCACTGATCATCCTGTTGTACAATCTGTAACTCAGTATTCCTTCTTTCATATCTCACAAACTCTCACACTCAAGTTTATCTCTCATATGACCTGTCAATGTTATCTCTTACATGTCTCTTCAGGACATCCATTTTTTTCTTAGTCTTTGCCACTACCAGCCTAGACGAAGCATCACCATCTCCTTAAGTTACACACTGGCTACCAAGTTGATGTCATCTTAGTTTTTGTGAGCTCCTTCTATTGTTCATATATTGTCTACATTTCAGCGCAAGGAGACAATTTGAAATGCATAAAATCCTTTGATGGATTGTATTAGGACAGATAACTTTAATGTAATCCCTCATGCCCTGAGTAGTCTCATTCTTGTCCATCGACCTCTGCCACATGATCTTGTGTTTTTCTACCCTTTGTTTTTATAATCCAGTTATAAACCCCTTTTTCATTCTTCTGGAAGGAATTTTAATTTCTTTATTACATCATCATTGTCCATCAGATTTCTTCTGTCAGGACTCTCACTCATTTTCATAGAAATTAGGAAATATAAGAACAGGTAAGAATTGACTGAATCTGATGATGTGGCTAGACATAAGGAGAAATTATTAATTAAATGTAACTAGTGGTCTTGGGACTTTCTTAGCATAAGATTTTAAGACCAATTTTAATACAAATAGAGAAATAATCATTGCATTTAATGTAGTTAATGAATTCTCTGTAGAATAATAATGTTTTGATGCTCTAGTGTAAGAAAATGAATGGAGGAAGTAAGCTCAACCTAAGATATAAAATATTTAATGTGTAGAAAAAATTTTACAAAATTATTTCATGTGATAAAATCAGAAATATCAGATGAATCAATCCATCTGCATAACTTAGGAAATGTTTTTTCTTAGTTTCCTAGAAAATTATCATAAATCATCCTCTGACAAAATAATTACTTGAAATATAACTTTGGTTCTGTTTTTGAATTTGAATGAAAACTTCTAGAGTATTCTGCAAGGATATATTCAAAGTTTACTTCCCTGATGAGCATATTTGGTTTCAATTCTATTTTAGAAAAAGGTTATTACTTAGATAACCTATGAAGACCTTCAAGCTCTATAATTTTATGAGTTAGTTTCATCCTTCTTCATTTAATTGAATCAATTTAACTTTTAGTTCTAGTCACAGAAATAAGAAACATGAAGTCTGGGGTCTTTTGGAAAGGATTACTGTTGAACAAATCTTTGACCCTTGGCAAATTGCTAACTTCTCTTTTTCTGTTTTCTTTAAATGGCACTTCCCGAAAGTGCGCTTTATAGCTGTTTGAGTATTAGCTAATGTACGAAAAGCATTATATTAATGCTAAATGTCTCTGGTAACGGTAACGAAATAACTGTAAAGTATATGTGCTTCTGTCTGCTAAAGTGTCACTATTCTATTATCATTCTTTTGCTAAAATAATATATATACACACACATATTTTATATATATATATATAAAACTTTAAACAAGAAGTAATTCATTCGAGAAGATACATTTACTTTTAATACGCACAGAGCAATGTGCTAGATCTTAGGAATTTAGTGGTGAACAGACAGATTTGCTGTTTAATAGGCTTATGTTCTTGGTGGGAAAAATAAAAATTAGGCTTCCATGAGGAAGGACGGTATAAACAAAAGGCCTCAACAAGGCATAGGTTTGAGTAACAAACAGAAGGCTCTGTGAATAAAATACAAAGAGCAAGGAGGTGAGGAAAACAGACCTAAGATTAATAGTGGTCTTCAAACTTTTTGAATGCACACTCCATCATTAAAAAATATTGAACACTCATCCACAGTACATAAATATTTATCTATTTACACTAGTAATTGTCTAAGTATACTAACACAGGTAGTAAATGTTATCAAAATACACCAGACATAAAATTAAAAACAATGAAATAGGATTGAAATAAAACATTCTTACATTTGTCAATGCAACAACTTTTTTTAGTTCTGACTGAAAATATTACTATAAAAATACCATCTGAAAGAAAACCAACCTCAGCCAGAATTATTAAAATCATGGTATGTATTTTCTGTCCTCTATACTTAAAAAAATCAGCTTTTTTTTTTTGTAATATCTTTTTGGTCACTCAACTGTTCCTGAAAACAGATCAAAGAGTGTTGTATTTTTATATTCTAAAATATAGGTTTAAAATCCACTGAAACTCATTTGGGAAACAGTTGAACACATCAGAATTCAATATTGCTTCTTTGTACACAGTATCATTTGCTAGTATGTGAAGCCATCGCACATATTAATATTATACTTATGGAGAAGATGCAGGCTAACATATTTAAATTAAAAACATTTAAAAGGGCATTTTAAAGCATTTTATTCGCCTAACTTTTTTCATATATGTTTCAATTTCCATTATATTTCATCATAAGACTAATAACTTATATTAAAACTGGAGAAATTGGAGCACTACATTTTTCTTTTTAAGTATAATAATATTAATAGCATTTTCTTGAATTCAAGGGAGGGGATTAGCAGAAACTATTTTAAGTGAGTTTTACATGTTGTTAGTGTTAGTTTAATTATAATAATAGAAATAAATGATATAATTAGTAAATCAGGCAAAGATGAATTGCAAAATATCAGAGCACTCTAAAAGAAAAGAATGAAGGTGGAGAAATTGTTAATTTATCTGTATTTGAAACCTTTATTCTTTCCCCAGAAAACTTCTTACTTACAAACCAAGTAAAGGAGACAACAGAAGCTTGCACATTAAATATGAGCAATACTAGATTTCTAGATGACTAATTTGTTCAGAAAGAGCAATTTTATAAGGCTGGGCGTGGTGGCTCACGACTGTAATCCTTGGACTCTGGGAAGCTGAGGCAGGAGGATCACTTGAGCTGAGGAGTTCCAGACCAGCCTGAGCAAAAGCAAGATCCCATCTCTACTAAAAATAGAAAAAGTTAGCTGGGCAACTAAAAATAGAAACAAAAAATTAGCAGGACTTGGTGGAGAGCACCTGCAGTCCCAGCTACTCCAGAGGCTGAGGCAGGAGGATCACTTGAGCCCAGGACTTTGAAGTTGCTATGAGACAGGCCGATGCCACGGCACTCTAGCCCAGGCAACAGAGCAAGATTCTGTCTCAACAAAACAAAACAAAAAAAACCGAGCAGTTTTATATATGTTATTTATTGTTATAATGTTCAAACATAAAAATAGGATATCCATATATATGTATTACACAAAATAGTAATTTGAAATTATTTTAATATGTAAATTACCTAATTCTTGAAATCTTCAAGAAAATCCTAATTATTAAAAGGTGTCATACTAAAATTGCAATTTACATATTGATATAAAAATGTATTTTAAGCCAATGAATTTATGAAGATACAGCCGTGACTAGTTTGAGACTATTTTCCTATATGTAATGGTAGATGTAGTCACCGAACAAATGGTGAGGTACAGGATTTCTTGATTTTACTTCATGTCTTCATCAGAAGACAGGTTTCTAAAGTAAAAGAAGATTTTATAATCAATGTGCACATGCTCAAAATAAACATTCTTTAAATTCAAAGAAAAAATACTTAGTTATCAAATATTTAGATGTTTATTACTATAATTGCTTTATACTACATTTTCCAAAATATTTTTCAACCCTCTTGATTGATTTTTTACCTATTTCCTGCCTCCTTAGTAGTTTTGAAATTAGAACTAAATTATGATAATAGTCATTATCTTTCCACATGAACAAGGTCTCAGTCAACAACCGGGCCATATTCCTCTCAAACTGAATCACACATTATTGAATCAACCTAGTTATAAAAGACAAATGAATCTAGCAGTTGCATGTTGTGTAATCAAAACTGTGTATTTAATTTTCTATATTGTTGAACATGTCAATAAATTAGAGTTTGTATTTGTTACATTGCCATACTTAAGATTGTGGTGAAAATTTGTCTACATTTATTTAATATTGCAAGACATAAGGTTCTTTAACTTTGTAGTAATGTTTGACATATGTAAGCGTTCCAAATTTATTTAGTGATTTAAACTCTCACATCACAATCAAAACAATATATGAAGAGATGATAATATTTGATAATATCTTTGTTTTCAAAAGAAATAGGAATCCTTTTTTATTTTCTTCTAATATTATATTGAGTATTCTTTGCCATGATCCCTAATACTATGAACCTAATTCTATAAATTAATGTTAAATTTTCAAAATATTATGGATATGGTGGCAGGGATTTAAGGACAGTTGAATATTTATAACTATGTTGATGAAAATATTGTACAAATAAATGTGTTTCATTATTGTGCTAGATAAGTCTGCAAAGCATATATCTAAATGTACTTGTTGAATATTTACATTGATAATACATGTATGTAAATTACTGCCACTAATAACAACAATTTTTAAACATAAATAATTAGCCTTAATAGAAGAATTATACTGCAACCAGAACAGTGGGATGGCAAGATGACTGGATATTGTATTCTCATTGTAACTCTGCCTCAAACATGTGATCTTTAATTCCTTAGAATCTCCAAATCTAGATATTTTTGTTACTAACATGGAATCTTGCTAGATGATCTCTAAAGTCTCTTGGAACAATAAAACTTAGTTCTCTACAGTATTCAAATAATAGTTAACTGTACTGATATAAAATTATATTAAAATATAAAACTGCAAGTTTGCATAGGATAAGAATATGATGCTGGTCTTCCTGTCCCCACCTCCCAAAAAAGATATTGGGAATCTTTAAAGTGTACTTCAGAGTCTTTTCAATTTTTAGGTAGGTTTTCTCAAAAAGTGACTCTTTCTGTTTTCTATAGGGTGTATGATTGGATCTGAAAGATTTAGAGGAATTTTATACATTTTTCAAAAAGCTTACAAATACTGCAACCTCAAAATCTATAAAAATAAAACTTCCATTAATTAACTTCCTGGGACAATGCTATAATTTTTTTTTATTTTCTTTTTTGCTGCAAACAGTTGGATTATCTCATCATGTGACAATTTTTAAATATGTTCTATAGAGAGGATAAAAAGATCTTTCATTCTTCATCATAGTCATTCAAAATGTATTTCTTATTATTGACAATTTATGTAAATTATATTCCAATTTATTTCTTGCTATTCAATTATATTCTTTTATATTCATTCATCTTAATTTTTGTTTTTTTTTAATTTAGAAAAAAAAAACTCTTGTTAAGATAATGTTTTATGTCTGCTGTAAATGTGTAAGAATTTTCCAAAAACTAATTTCTTGTGTCATTCTTTCAAACGTTTTTTCTCCTCTGTTCCTCACATTATTCCTAGAGACAGGTCCTGGGGGGCTTGTTCACACTGTGATGTAATCTCCTGCCCTACATATTTATTCACGTTGCCAGCACAATGGGCAAAAGAAGTATTCCTTGGGGGATGATATTACACTGATGTGGCTGTCAGTACCTTAAGTCTAGATGGAAATCACTGCAAAACCACATAAATATAACCCCATTGAACTCAAATAAATATGTCCCCCACTCACTTTGGCCAGCACGCGCACAATTGCACAGAAAGGAAGAGAGGAGTGTAGAAATGGAGAGACAGGAGAAATTGGAAAAGAAAGAGGTGGTGATTTTATCAGTCAGGGCTCTCCAGAGAAACAGAATCAATAGATTATATATATGTATACATATATATAAAACATAAATATGTAGTATTTTATATTTCTAACACTTTATAAATATATAAAAGTATTTATTATCATTATTTACAAATATACAAAAAGTATAAAAAATATATTTATAAAATAAAATATATATATGTGTAAAAAGAATTATATATATTTACATATAGTTCTATAAAAAGTATATATTTAAAATGTAATATGTAGTACTTCATATTGTGAATATGTATATACACATAAAGTATCTACAAACACACACATTAAAAGATTTGTTTTAAGGGATTGGCTCACACATTTGTGAGGGCTGAAAATTTAGAAATTTATAGGGAACACATGCAGGCTGGAAACTCAAACAGGAGTTGATGTCATATTCTTGAGGCTAAATTTCTTTTATAGAAAACATTTGTTTTTTTTCTTAAAGCCTTTAACTGATTGGAGATCCACCCAGGTTATTGAGAGTGATGTCCTTGCCTTAAAGTCAATGTACTCTAGATGATAACCACATCTACAAAATATCTTCACAGTAACACCTAAAATTGTATTCAATTAAATAACTGAGTACTATAGCCTAGACAAGTTGACACATAAAATTAATTTAATTATAAATTAATTTATATATTATTTTAATTCATAAAAAACAATGATACTGTGAATACATTGCTATATCCTAATAATAAATCCATCACTGCCTCTTAGATTTGAAAAAAACTTCTGTAAGTAACCATGCACAAATAGTGAAAGACAAGGCTGGAACACCCTGAGTCATAAAAATATCTCATATTATGTCCCTCCTTACATTTGTGCTTTATATGTCAAATTCAATTTTATAGCTAAACCTTTCATTTAAAAACAAAAATTATTTTTTTTAAAATTGAGATTCCACAATGATTAATAACTAGGGGGTTGAATCCGTGATCACGATATTGAAGAATCCATGAGCGTGCAAGGAAGTAGAATGAAAAATATGAGAGAAGTAGTAACACAGCAGACATGAGGGGAATAAATACATTTTTAGCAGAGAAAATTTATAAGAGACAAACTAATTTAGGGGCTGTTGAAAGAGGAATTGGTTTTTAAAAGTGCAAAATCCTCACAGGAATGAGAAAAAAATTGTTAAATATCAATTTACATTAGATAAGAGTTTTGAAATATAGTAGTACAAAAAAGAAATCTAAAGCCTTATTCTGTTATTATAGCTAGCTTACACTTTAGAAGAAAGAAAAAAAAATCGAATGTATTTATTTAATCCTTTTTGTCAGTGATACCCAGGGTGAAGAATTCATTTGTAGCTTTTTCATTGCTGACTTGAGTCTTAGAACTTCACATATATTAAAGTAAAATGTTGTACCTTTTTATTCTAAGACTTCAAGCTACACTTCATTTCTATTTATGAAAGGAAAAATGATTTATATAATGATAATTTCAAGGAAATTTTCTAAAACTTTATCAATTATCAAAATGAAGATTTCTATTGTATTTTGCTCTTAGAACATAACTGTTTAAAATTTTAAATTTTGTATGTTTCACATTTTCTTTCACATTGAGTCACAAAAGGTGGATAAGTCCTTAAATAGCTAATATATTTTGTAAAATATTTAGGGGAATGTATTACAACAGCTAAAAGAAACAAATTTGCATTTCTCTTTAAGCTCCAATGGTATCGCTGATTTAACACTTACTTTTTGGTTAGATAATGATCAGCTGGAGAAGTACTTATACATTTGCCTTTAAAACATTTCTGCTTCTAGAAAGGCAGATAGATATATGAAATGGAAGGAAACTCATTCAAAATATATAGCATATTAAGAATTTTATTATTTTAATAAAAATTCTAATAAATAAAATAAAGAGCATGTTCTTAGAAAAAAAAAACTCTAGTAATCTGGATCATTGAAGGAGAGTCAAAAACGGGAAGGGAGGAATAGCGTAAAATATGGAGAAATCTTTAAAATGCTATGCTAAGTGAAAGAAGCCCTCCATAAAAGGTTACATGTGATATCTATGGAATGTCCAGAACAGACAAATCCAGAGAAACTGGAAGAATGTTTGCAAGGGAAGAGAGAGACTTGGAAAGACTAGCACCAGCAATTACATGCTTCTTCATGGAAATGTCAATATATCTACTCATACATGTATATATTTATTTCATAAGACAAAGCAAATAACATGGCCGTGTCTACCACTCGAGGAAGTGAGAAAATGCAGTTATCCCGTGTTCTCAGAAGGAAGAGAGCCAAACATCCTGATGAATAGCACCAGGCTCTAAAACAATGTATTTTTCTATATTTTAAAGTTATAGTCATTATGATATACTACCTAATCAAAAATATTATTTTATTTAAAAATTTAATTCCATCAAGAAAGAAACAAAGGTAGCTATATAATTTATGAAAATAATCAGTTTATAAAATGTTATGTTAAGAATGAATGCAATTTTATAAAATCTCTATCAATTATACCTACATATCTTTTTTTTTAGCATGCAGAGAAGATTGCTGAAAGATATACATAAATAAATAGGTTATCTTCAAGTAATGGAAAAATGAATAATTCTTATTCTATTCATATACTTTTCTATAGTTTGTTTTCCATAAATTTTCTAAAGTGTATATTTATAATAAGAAGTAAAACATTAAATGCAAATTTTAACATGATTACTGAATGGCACATCATTTTTGAATGGCACATCCATTTTCTGGCTATTTACATTTGTATTTTGATATCATAAAAATATTTTGTAATCAATGTTATTAATAATACACAAAAGAGAACAACCACAGCTTCTTCTTATAATAATGTACATGAAATTGTAGTGATAATGTGGTTGAAATCTTTTATGGACAAATAACCATAAGATCCAATGTGGATATATTGGTAATCTGTGTTTTAATTATGATGGATTTTTTCATTTTTTTGATTAATTTGAAATTACATATTTTTTAGATATAAAGTAGTAGATAGTAGAGGATAGAACAATACATAGAATTAGAAGCAAAAGGAACTATTATTATCCTTGGGCCTGAAAGGAAAATGGGAAGGACTTGCCCAGAACCTAGCAGGACAAGTGCTATAAAAATCCCTGGGAGAAGTAGTGATGTTCAGCCAAGGGACACAATCAGCACATCATGTTGGGTCATGAATGAACTCAGAAGAATAAGCACCCTAATATTACCATGCTTATTCTATCCTGTCTCCCTCTGAGGTTCCCATTGATTGAAACTAACTAAAAGCGAGGAGGCATAGGAGTCTTTTAAGTTGTCCTATAATACAGGTCAGGCTTCAGGATGGTGATCAGAGGGTAAGGTGCACACATGGACTGGGAGAGGCATCCAGAAGCTATCTGGAAAATGTATTATCACTAAATTATATTTTGAGGAACACTATAGCATATATTTTTTTTACAAAAAATCTTTTATTATTTTTATTACAAAGAAAGAGAAAGATGACATGATTTTTTAAAAGTAATAATGGTCAACAAAACAGATTAAGATGACAATGTATTAGAAAGGAATTGTAAAGTTTCATGAAAAAATTATTTAGGAGTGAATCAATTGTAAAAATATGAGAGATTCATAATGTTACATGTATATATTTAAAGAATAGCTCCATAATCTTATCGCTTCACCTGTAAATTCAGAATGAGGAAAGCAAAAATTGTCATCTGTACTCTAACCAAGAGACAGACAAATGTGAAAGAGAAAAATAATCCCTCTTCTCTGATGGATTGCAAGCAATTAAAACTTTTAGAGATAACTTCTTTATACACCGAAGCTGTGTAAAATTTATTTTGCTCAATTAAACAAATAGACACAATTTAGGGGATGGTTTTAAAGAAGAACAAAAGACAAGACATAGATTAAGTAACCATTTAGATAGTTTAAATGTGAAGGCGATGCACTTTACATGTAGAGCATAATTTGTTTCTTTGCATGCACTAATTAAGGAAAACATTGCTGCACTTCTGAGACACATGCTCCCATTCTGTTGCGCAGAGGTGTTTTGGGGAGTGGTCCTCCTGCCAGGTACTTCATTTTCTAGCTCCCTGTGAGAAAATAATACTATTACATGCTGGGGAGTGGATAGAAGGACAGTATGTATCGCTGAGGGGCTGAGATGGTGACTGCACAGTCTCCCCAAAGTTCTCTTCCTTGTCAGTCTGCTGGGAGCGGTTAAAATAGGAGAGGACTCAGAGGACCTGGGCCATGGTGGAGCCACTGATTGCAAAAAACTTGGATCTCAGAGTCACCACCTAGTGGAGAGCTGTCTGGGAGGGCCACCTGGCCAGAAATATTAACATTTATACTTATGAGAAAGATAATAATGCTGTGTTACTGCACTGAGATTGGTGGTGGGGGAGGTGGTTTTTTGCAGTAACTAATACCAATTACCCAATCTAAAACCATAATTGGTGTTAATCAAAACAGAAAGAAAGGGGCCGGGTGTGGTGGCTCATGCCTGTAATCCTAGCACTCTGGGAGGCCAAGGCTGGAGGATCGTTTGAGCTCGGGGGTTCGAGGCCAAGCCTTGAGCAAGAGCAAGACCCTATGTTTACTAAAATGTAGAAAGAAATTGGCTGGACAACTAAAAATATATAGAAAAAATTAGCCACGCATAATGGCACATGCCTGTAGTCCCAGCTACTCGGAAGTTTGAGGCAGAGGGATCTCTTGAGCCCAGGAGTTTGAGGTTGCTGTGAGCTAGGCTGATGCCATGACACTCTAGCCAGGGCAACAGAGCGAGACTCTCTCTTAAAAAAAAAAAAAAAAAAAAAGAAAGAAAATACAGAGAACAAAGGAGTCAGCAACAATTCCAGACATAGTCACTACTAACATTCATATATTAAATAAATATATATGACATATACATTTTATGTACAATATAGTTTACATAGTAAAGTATAAACTTCACTTGTGGGTAGCTCAATTAATTTTTACATATATGTATACCCATGTCATCTGTGTTTAGTTTCTTATTAAAATCATTTAAGAGGTTTGATTTCTTTGTTTCATATATTTATATTACAGCTCTAAAATGACACTGGATTGCGTTTTTAAAGGCCATAATTTTCTGTTGAAATTTTCATATTTTCATCCACTTGTAAATCATTTATATTATATTGAACATGTTAATAATAAGTCCTTGTTCATAGTGTCATCAATATTTTATTTATTATTCTTTCTATTTGCTATTGGTCAGCTTTTACTTGCCATTTTGAAAGTCTGGTTATGTTTTAGAGAACCACAGAGGCTCTTGAAAGTAGTTTTCTGCCAAAGAGGGCTTTCCCTTTCCCTAGTGGGGAGACAGCGTAAAGAGCCAATCTCAAACGAGACAAAGATGGAATGTATATTCTCCAGGCTGCAAACTTCATAAGACTCAATCTAACTCAGACATCTCTGTTTTGGGAGCACGTTCTTGGTACATCTCAATCTTTGTACTGAGAGGCTTTTTTGTCTTTCATTCATTTAGCTATGTTTTTAGAGAAAGATTTTATTGAATTATATCTATACCAACAATATATGTGCTACGATTTGAATGTTTGTGTCCCTCCAGAATTCATTTTGAAACTTAATCTTCAGTGCAATGGTATTAAGAGCTGAGGCCTGTAGGAGGTATTTATGTCATGAGGGCTCTTCTCTCATAAATGTATTAAGGCCCTTATGAAACAAGCTTCACACAGTTTTCACCCTTTTGCCTTTTCAACCCTTCCACCATGTAAAGACACAGCATTCCTCCCCTCTGGAGTATGCAACAAGGTGCCATTTTGGAAGCAGAGAGCAGCCCTCACTAGATGCCAAATTGGCTGGTGCCCTAATCTTAGACTTCCCAGCCTCCTGAACAGAACAGTGACAAATAAATTTATATTGTTTGTAAATTAGCTTGTCTAAGGTATTTTGTAATAGCAGTGCAAATGGACTAAGACAATATGAAAGTCCAGTAAAATTATTAAATGTAATACAAAGAAAATAACAGAAATATACTATTCTTTATTTAAATTTCTTGATCTTTGGTATTTAGTGATTGAATAGTTTTGGATATTTATGCGAGTAGAAAAAAATTAAATTTAAATTTTCCTGGTCTCACAATTTT
This sequence comes from Avahi laniger, assembly GCA_963575035.1. Classification (NCBI taxonomy): domain Eukaryota; kingdom Metazoa; phylum Chordata; class Mammalia; order Primates; family Indriidae; genus Avahi; species Avahi laniger. Next base: position 33,401 of record CAUYSK010098640.1, on the reverse strand, counting down.
TATGTCTCTCTAAATTTTTCAACATAATATAAAAAGTATTTTACATACATACACAGATTTATATTTACACACTCTATGACTCAGATTCAAAATGCAATCTATATTGAGCAGGCTATTCAAATTCAAATTATACAAAGGTAATCTTGGTTACAATAAAAATATTTCTGTAGTTTCAAGATCCTTCTGAAATAAATTTAAATTAATTCAAAAATAGAAATAAGTTATTATTTTCTTAGCTTGATTGAATAGATATTAGAGAGTGTATTTAAAGTCCAGAAAATGTAGTAATTACTGAAGAATATTATTTCTTAGGTGAGACCAATGATTGACATATGCAGTTTTTATCCAAATGTTGATTTATGAGTGGTATATTCAATACTTTTGCTTCACCTTTTTATTTTTTGCTTCTTCTCGTTATTATGATTTTTTTAAAAATTCCCTAATGGGGCATAAATTTCTTTGTGCGTGTCAATATGAAACATAGATATTGGGAAATTTAAAAAGGCCATGACTTTCCCTCTTCCCAACTATCATATCTCCTAAATAGGAATTTGATGCAGCTGATGTATTTGCATTAATAACATCTGCTGCTTCCATCATTAAATTCTATCCACTGGTTAATGCCTGGAGCTGCAAAAATATGAGAATTATCTGAAAGAGTCTCAAATTAAACAAGAAAATTAAAGCTTTGAAAACACACATTGCCATCTATAATCCTTCATAGTGGGTAAAATCACAGTTAGCCTCTAGCCACACACAGACTACATCAAACTCCTTAATAGTGGAGGAAATTTAAATCAGAGGAAAACTGTTGGAGGAAAGTTAAAGTTAAGTTGTTGGGTTAAATTAAGACTAAGAAAATTAAGCAATAAGCTTCATAAATGTGATGCTTATCCAAGGTCTAAATTTGAGATAGATGACTCATTTCTGAGTAATTGTATAACTGAATATGTGTAATATTAGGTAAATTGTAAATAAGGGATATTTAAATTAAATTTCGACATTAAATGCAGTAAACAATCCTGATATATACCATGTATATGTGAAAATGATTCTTTAAACCTATTTGACATCATAATGTAAAGATTAAAGAACAAGAATACACTAGGAAGGATATCAGTAGGTAACCATTGCCAATTATATTCTTGGTCGTTGGATTTACAGCCTTTCTTTACATCCTCTCCCTCATATCATTCACTCAAGACATGCTTGTTGACTTCATTTGTTCACTCTAGGATTATCCTTCGAACAAAAGTCGAGTTGTACGTGACTACCATAAATCACAGTCACCCTCATTTTCTAAAATAAGTTCAGAAGCATAAGATTAGGGTCTACTTCTAGGTTTCAGAGCCTTGGTTTGGGGAATTTGGAAGTGAGATTCTTTTGTTTGCATGCTGAATCTCTGCTTTATTCTCATTCACAGATTGCTGAGAGTTTTTCGTCCAAGGAGATTATGGTCTTTATTTTCAGAATTGATAGCTCCATGCAGTTGGTCTCTTCATTCCCTCCTCACCATTTTCCATAGCAGCATCCTTCATGACACACCGGCACTCTCAATGTTTTGGTAAAGTAGCTCATAGCTTCTTGTCATTAAGTGTTTGAAACATTCTCCAGAATTTTGGAAATATGTTTAATAATTATATAATAAATCACAGATTTTTAGAACTCTAAAAATTGTTAAAATGTTAAATCTCTTATTTTCCAACTAATAATTAAAATTATTTGGTTATACATGGCTTTATTAAAATGGACAAAAATATTTTTTAAAAATCTGTTTCGTGATATAATGTCTTAATTTCTGATGATGCTATTGATTAATGAAAATTGACTTTTATCTGAATACTACAGAGTTTAAATTGTTTGCTAGTACATTTAGCAAATATAGAGTAAAATAGAGAGTATTAAGGCATATCCTGATTCATCAACTGAAATTTTATTCAGCATCTGAAATCAATGGTAGACTTAATGCTTTTTAAAATATATAGCACTGTTTTAATTAAAAATGTCAGCAATGTAATTACTCCTTAAGCAAAAGGCCACAGAGAGGAAAATTGGATGATACTTAAATTGAGCATGTAAGAAAATTAATTTGTGTTAAAAAAAGTAGCAATTAGACATTTCTGTGGCAGCATGAGAGATCATTATTTCAAGTCTTTTACTCCTTTGCAAAGTAACATTTACTGAATTTACTTATTTTAAAGAAAAATTGAAAATATTCAAAAGTATGGAAAATAGCACTAGTTACAAAAATCCAGTAAATGCAGGTTATCTTAAAATATTTCTGGGATAGTTCGTATTTCACTTGATCCTTTAAGTGTTATGTTTTTTCATTCCCACAACAAATGATTTAGATTAAAATTTTAAGTCCTTTCAAAATCTGAAATTTTGGGATCTCTGTATGATCTTGGTGGTTTCTTAGATGATTGCTAAAGTACTTACTGCTTGATATCTGAGCAGACGATCACTTAACATTTGTTCAGTTGGGAGTGGATGTGCAGTTTGTACACAGAGATATCAAGGAAGCTTGATTTGATAATGAAATTCTAGGGAATTCCAATAATGAGAGGACAGTCAGAGAAAGAGGATTCAGTGAAGACATTTGAGATGGGATGTTCAGAAAAATAGGAGTAAAACCTTGATGTCCTGGAGACAAATAAAAAGAAAGAAAATATCGTCACAATGCAGGAGGACATGCCAAAGTTATAAAATGCTTCAGAGAGATTAAGGAAGAATTAAAATGTTTCCATTTAATTGAGTAATAAGTAGGTTTTTGTGGGTCACATTTATGAGTCATTTAGTGGAATGGTAAAAGTGAATGCTCAAATGAAATAAGTGAAAAAAGCTGATGAGGTGATGAACTGAATCATAAATTACGGTTTGGATAACCTCATTTGGATATACGGGCAAAGAGAGGGAGGGACGCATATTGGAGGAAGGAGCAGTAAATATTCGAGTGTGTTTTGGCCTCATGACATCTATATTTTATCTTTTCAGGACAAAATATGATCCCTGATAAAGAGAAAATGCAGGTGGTAGAGGAATTGCCTGTTTAGGGAAAGAAGCATGTAATATGGCTAGGTCAAAGTTTTGATACAGTTACCCTGAGTATAATTATGACCTGAAGTCAATTACCCAGAACCTATATTTATTAAGAAGAAAAGATACAAGAAATTAAGTATCAGACTAATATTCAAGTGCTGATCTGACACAATTTCCTGTATCAAAATCTACTTGCATACTAAATTTTACAGCTCTTTAAATAAAGTACAGAAGCAGTTACCGAACTATGCCCAAAACGTCTTCACTAGCAGGGCCTAGATTCTGGTAGTGGTCATAATCCAAGGTCATACTGGGGAGGTACCAGTTTACCATTCACTTAAGGGGAGGCAGTGCATATGGCTGGCATTAGCATTCTATGATCAGAAAGGGAATGTTAGAGCCTGTGGTTCTTTGACTACAGAAGACAAGTTATTCATTTTCATTCAGGGTAGCCATGCACATCTCAAAGAATTGTTGCAGCAGGCTAGACTGATATTGCAAGTTGGGCAGAAGATGAAGACAGTGAGATTTAAAGTACAAAAAGGATTCACCATGCCATCACTTGCTTGACAATGGAGGTGCCTACATGACATGGAATGCAGGTGATCTCTAGAAACTGGGCAGATAGCTAAATATGCTGCTTACATTTACACTGGCCACAATTGTGACTACTTTAGAAACTCAAGGTGTCCTAGTAAGTGCTATTTTTCTTCCTACTATCCAAAGGCAAAACTAAATCTTCATGGGAAAATTGGGAACTTATTAAGTTGTCATGGGTCTACAATGTTGATCCGTCACCCTTCAAAAGAAGAGGAGATAGAGACCTTAAGTAAAATGTCTCACAAACTAACTGATGGAATTTGGTGTTTGTTGAAACCTTTGTGTTCATTGTATCCTTGATATTAATCTTTGTGGTGAAATCTTGTCACAAACAAACAGATATTTATATAACAATATTCTCTGTAATTGGAGCATTTTCAGTATCTTGTTTTAAAAGCCTGGGAATTGTTATTAAATAACTTTTTGTGGGAAAGTCTGTGCTGTACATCCGTTGGCTTGAATTCTTCTGTAATATTAAGCTGTATAGTCTGTGTAAGCACACAGATTAATTATCTAAATAGGGATATGGTGAATATATTCAACACTTCTAGAGTGATCCCACTAAATTTCTGTATTCTATACGTCAGTTTTAACTAATTCAGCTCTTCTATTTAAGGAGTTACAAAATATGACTGCTGATTGATGATACTTTCGGTGTTTACAATTTTGTGGGGAAAAATCTGGCATATTTTTGCACCTCTAAAGATGTCAGTTTTATCTACCAAATTGGCCTGTCTTTTCAAAAAGGTGAAAAAGCAATGAAAGATAATCTCTCAAATATGTATGCAATTCTCAATAATGAAGAAAACTAAACCAATGCAATTGACTAGAAAACTGGAGAAAATTTCTTAGAGAAATGGAAATCCAAAAGCTTTATGAATAAAAATTTTTAAAAGTTAATTTTGAATATAAAATGTATCTGAGAAAGCATTTTCCTGTGTTAAGCAGAATTTTAAGATATCCCCTGTGATCTTTATTCCCAGGTGTCAGTCCTATGATCATGTTATGCTACATAACAAGAAATTTTGCAAATGTACATGAGATTACTAGAGTCGATCACAAAATACAGAAATTATTCAAATGGAACTAATACAATCACATAAGCCCTATTAAAACAGAGAATTTTCTCACTATTGACAGGAGATGAAGTCAAAAAGAGATGAAACACGAGAATTTACTATGTCATTCCTGGCTCGAAAATGGAGGAAACTATATGAAAAGGGATGCAGGTGATATGTAGAAATTGAAACTGGTCTCTGTGTGATAGCCAACAAGGAGTCAGGGACTTCAATCCTACAATGACAAGAAACTGACTTTGACCAACAACCTAAATAAGCTTGCAAGAGAGTTCTTCCCCAGAACCTCCAGATAAGAACCCAGCTCAACTAATACCTTGATTTTGGCTTGTAATAAACTAAACAGAGACCCAGTTGAACCTATCTAGAGTTCTGTTCTACAGAAACTATGACATAACAAAAAGGTGTAATTTTAAGCCACTACATTTGCAGGTACTTGTTACTCAACATTGGAAACTAAAATACTACACAAATAATGTTGTCTAAAGAAAATCATTTAAGGTTTCAGTCATTTAAAACAAGACTAATTATTTCTCACATTTTCACTGTAATAGGTCAACAAAAATGAGAGTACATGATTGATTTCTATTTCTATTAACATCATGTTATTTTACCTGTATTTTAAATGTCTCCTTCACCAATAACGACATGTACTAATGACAATTTTAAGAACAAACAAGGAAATTTAAAATTTAAGGGGAGCTTAATTTATTAATTGGTGAAATAAAAAATGTAAAATTTTCAAATGAACTAGTGTGTTAAACTTTTTCACTGATAAATTTAAATTTCATTTTGTGTAGGCAAAAATGTAATATCCATTAGAGTATATGATATACTGTATTATTTGTCCAAAACTATTTCTATTTTTCTCAATCATGCCATGACTTCCCTGTGGGTTGACATTACTTTCACACACTCTAGTGACAAAATGTGAGACTTACTTTGGCCAGTGGAAGGAGAACAGAAGTGGACCACTTCTGAGATAAAGCTTTAAGAGGCATGGAAAGTTTCACTTTATTTTTTGGAACTTTTATAGTACTATCTTCACTGAGAAAACAGGCCCCAGGTAAATGTTGTAAAATAATTTAATTACAGTATTAGGATTTACATTCATAATGGTTAAGATATGGGAAATGCATCAGTACTTTTATCTGTTTTTATTTTTAAATAAATGTCTGACTTATGCCTAATTCTTAAATTGAAGTTTTAGAAATCCCATATGAAGGCATATCTAGACCTACATAGATGAGAATGTCTAAGTTAATTCAGTCAGTATACTACTGCTCTTTAAAATCTAAAAATAGATTTTTAGAAGTCCTTTTTAACTCAATAAAGCAATTACCTTCTTTTAAGCATTGAGCTTTCCCTGTAATACATAATAATGATATACATAAAATTAATTTATTAATTATGCACATATTTGAATTTAAATAATAAATGATCCCTATTTTGAGCATCTGGCATTATAGAAGATCAGAAAGTAATTTTATGTAACAGGGATATCTTGTGCCAGGTCAGGGACATATTTTTGAATAATATATCAAAGATTAGGCTCTGCCTCATTGTCCAAATAATTAATTTCATAGTATGACTACTTAGATTTCCAGATGAGTATAAAGCAGGGGAAAGCTTTAGAAATATTATTATGTCTACTTAGGAAAAATATATCTTAGAGTTGGTACTTAAACTAAAAATTTTACAATGCATAATGTGAAACAAAGTGCACTGAAGGCTAAGTGGAAAGAATTGATGATATTCAATTTTGACTAAAGGGCAGTGGTCCTCAATCTTTTTGGCACCAGGGACCGGTTTCATGGAAGACAAATTTTCCACAGGACGGGGATGGGGGATAGACAGAGCTTAGGCAGTGATGCGAGCAATGGGGAGCTGCTGTAAATACAGATGAAGCTTTGCTCACTTCACCTGTCTCTCGCTTCCTGCTGTGTGCCCCCGCCATCCCCCCATCCCTGGTTCCTAAGTTTCATGGAAGACAATTTTTCCATGGACGGTGGGGTGGGGAGTGGCAGAGTTTTGCCCCAGTCTCTAACAGGCCACAGACCGTTACCAGTCTGTGGCTCAGGGGTTGGGGACCTCAATGAAAAAATTATAAAGAAAACTATCAATAAAATCCATCAGAGGAGCACAAGTGGCAATACCCTATCTCGCTTTGCTGTTATTAATTTCAGGATGCAGGTAATTCCTACTTTAATACAGCAAAGAGAAATAGGATATTGCCACTTGTCCTCCTCTGAATAAGGATAGCCCTCAGAAGCAATCTTAAGTTAAGTCTATAAGAAATAGTTTATGAGAGATGCTACCTAGCATCCCGAGGTAAGTATGGCGAAATAATCACAAGTAAAGAAAGCAGAATAAAGGAGTATGTCAAATGAGTGAGTCAGGTGCTAACCACTATGCATGAGTTTGCCTCTTTCAGGTGAGACTGCAAACTAGTACAAACACTATGCAAAATGGCATGCAGTTTCCTAAAAGAACGAAAAGTAGGACTACCATTTGATCCAGCAATCACATTACTGGATATTTACTCAAGGAAAAAAGGTCATTTTATCAAAAACACACTTGTAATTGAGTATTTATTGCTACACAATTCACAATCGCAAAGAAGTGGAATCAGCCTAAGTGTCCATAAATTCATGAGTGAATTAACAAAATGTGGTATATGTATATCATGGAGTACGACTCCGACATAAAAACAAATGAATTAATACCTTTTGTAACAATCTGGAAGGACCTGGGGACCATTCTTGCAAGTGAAGAATCACAAGAATGAAAAAACAAACACCACATGTACTCGCTATTAAATTGGAACTAAGTGAACAGCACACGCGTGCACAGATGGAAGTAAAACTCAAGGGAAATTAAGCAGGTACAAGTGGGGAGAAGGCGATGGGTGAAATCATATCTAACAGATACAATGTGCACTATCTGAGCGATGGGCACACTTACAACTTTGACTCAAGCAGTACAAAAGCAATCCATGTAACCAAATCATTTGTACTCCTGTAATATTCTGAAATAAAAAAAGAAACCATATTACCAATATAAGTATGAAGTTAATGACACAGAATTCAATAAATAAATATATTTTGCTATGATTAAGCATAAAATAAAACAAAATGTTACCCCCTACATTGAATAAAAGAAAAATTTAATCCAGAAGTAAAGAAAAAGAGATGCAGAGAACAACATAATTTCAGCATCAAAATGTATTCTTGCTTTACTTTGAATTATATAAGCCAGAAATTCTCCTTCTTACTTATATTGTTTCTTTAACATATGATTTTTAAAATAAATGGGCTTTAAAGTTGGACTGGTTATAAATGTAGGCAAAGATTTGGTAACAGTGGTAAAGGTGTTTATTGTCTTTAATCTGTCAGTAATAATAATAAATCAACTTTTAAACATTATATAGTATTTCAATGTAAATATTCAGGAAGATGCGTTGTAATTATACTCAGGAAGATGCCTAGCTTCATGCCTTCCTAGAATATAGCAAGTGGTCAATCAATATATATTTTTTTTTTGAGACAGAGTCTTGCTCTGTTGCCCGGGCTAGAATGAGTGCTGTGGCATTAGCCTAGCTCACAGCAACCTTAAACTCCTGGGCTCAGGCAATCCTACTGCCTCAGCCTCCGGAGTAGCTGGGACTACAGGCATGTGCCATCATGCCCGGCTAATTTTTTCTATATATTTTTAGTTGTTCAGATAATTTCTTTCTATTTTTTTTAGTAGAGACGGGGTCTCGCTCTTGCTCAGGCTGGTCTCGAATTCCTGAGCTCAAAGCATCCACCCACCTCGGCCTCCCACAGTGCTAGGATTACAGGCGTGAGCCACTGTGCCCGGCCAGTCAATCGATATTTGTGGAATAAATGAGGAATTGAATGGCTCTTATTTCTTCACTTTTCTCTTGGTTGTTTTCAGCCTGGCATAAAAGGTTTAGCTAATTTATTACTATAATTTGCATGAAGAAATAACACTATAAATACTATGCATGACAAGGAAAATATCGTAGTGTGTATGATGGACAAATATAGACCTAATAGAGAGTCTTGCCATTCTATAGTATAGTAGCAGAGGAAAAAAAAATTGACTGATAATCTGACAGATATGCAAGTGCTCAATTATCAGACCAAAGAACAAACATTATTTTGCACAAAATAGAAATAACTACAAATTATTTAGTAGAATAAGGACATAATTAAATAAAAGTTTCAGAAAAATCTATTTTACAGCTTTTGCTAGAGAATGGAGTGTGTGTGTGTGTGTGTGTGTGTGTGTGTGTGTGTGTGTGTGTTGAGAAAGGTACTTTGTAGGTTTAGGAGAGAGTAGCCTAGATATATTGTATTGTTATTATTTCTCTGTTAGTTTAATCTAAGTTCAAGGGTAGTATATTATTTTTTTATTTTGAGTCTCTCTAGTGCAGTATCAAAGTGTGTAATCAACAAGGGTAATTACTGGATTGACCTATAAAAATCTTTTTAAAAGTCTGTAGGTTAAAAAGTCTGGTCAGGCGCAGCTCGATTCTTAGCTAAGAGACGTGCAAAGTCCAAGTCAAGGTTCCTTCAGGCTCCTAATCTTGAGGCATTTTCTTCCAAACTCATTCAAGTCTTTCTGGTTGTAGTAATGAAATTTCTGTTTCTGTTATGATTGTCAGCCAGAGACAGCTTAGGTGCTCTTGGCCAGCTGCATTCCTGGTGAAATGGCCATCTCCTTCTCCAGCCAGAAAGAATGTGTTGAACTCTTCTTAATGCTTCAAATCTTTCTCACTTCTGCCACCAGCCTGAGAAAACTCTTTTGTCTGTAACGGTTTGTGTGATTAGATTAGGCCAGCCAGGACAATTTCCCTATCTAAGGATCAACAAATTACCAAACTTCACTGTATCTGCAAAATTTCTTTTGTCACATAATATAGTCACAAGAGTAAAATACCAGGGGCAGAGGACACAAAGGCCATCTGAAAATTCTGCCTAACACAAGGAAAATGAATTTTTAGACAGATTCTGACACTCAAATTTGTTTAATATCAGAATTACAGTATAAATTGTAAGATGGTTTCTCAGAAAATCATCATATTTCTATTCCTTTAAAAGTTGTTTTCATCTGTTTTCTGTTCAATCCCATAGGTTAAATTTTCTTTATTTTTTTAAAGAATTACATACATATTAAAGAGATTTCTAGTCATTAGTTTTTATTTTTTTTACAAAAGATACAGACAGGTTTGCTAAATGAAAACTGACATCTTTAAAAGCATAAAATATCCTCACAATAATTGTAAGTAAGAAAGCTACTTAAGTCTGAAACTATCATGAATAGGCATAATTTGCTACTCCTTAAAAAGAATAGCTGAACAAGTTAAAACTGATGTTATAAAAAATACATAAAAATCTTATGACCCACATTTTCTCACAATTTATTTGTTTATAAAACATCGATAAGATATTGTTTGCAGTCTTCATTTAACCCTGTATATTTGATAATTTTTTAAAATTGCAGTTCTCTAGTAAAGTTGTGAATGATTAATGGCTACAGGTATAGGGAGATTCAAATATTGCAACTTACAATAAATCACAGTATTTTCTTTCAAAAATTACAAATGTTAATATATTCTTTCCAATAACACTTGTCACCAAATTGATGAAACTATTATTTTCCAAAATTGGAATTACCATCTAGCTACTCATAAATGTTTATTTTTTAATTCTTGAGGGAAAAGATTGATTCAATGTCTTCTTCTTGATATAACATTTTAACTATTATTGAAGATTATCTAAAGAGTAGATATATAATATTTGAAGATATAAAAGTGAACAGTAATTATAAGAAAACCTTTTGAGTAATACCAAACATTCATGAGGGTCACTGAGTTTATGCACTAGAAAAGTGAAATGAGTCATAGAATAAATTAACCAAATTAATTACAGTACATAAATGGCATCATGAAATTTAACACTTGCGTAATGATTACAGATTACGGTTCGCATGTTCAGTCAAATTTTTCTTGCTGGTAAAAATTAGAAGAAGGTGGTAAAATATATAATCATAAACATTGATTAACTCTTAGATGCATGCTATTTTATTTTTAAATTAATATCCACAGGTCATATTTGCAGGATTGCCTTATTCTACAATTTTTCTTTATTATGTATTTATATTTTACATTCAAAATGTCTAAAGATAGGAATTTGCAAAGAGTGTTTGTTTCCAAGAAAAACAGCAAAATAATAAGTAAAGAAGATCTGAAGATATGTTGAGTATATACAAAAATTATAAAATATTATCAAATTGGAGCTATTCCAGTTAGGTCATGTATTTTAAGGTGTAACCTAATTGGTATGTCAAAGTATATGAATGCATGCATGTTTACAAATATGTATGTGTGTATATATATTAATAAATACAGTGAAAAATACACACACAGCTACTGATAGATTTGCATACACTTGTGTGTTAGAATAGCAGGAAGTATAGAGCTGTAAAAGGCTATCATATGTATTTTGCAAATTGGTAATTTACACTGAATAATATAGAGCATTTCACAACATTCATTTCTGTGCTAAATCAGTTCAATTGTAAAATTCTGTATAGGCTGTGTTAAAAGTTTGTCACTGAAACTTTATATTAACAAAGTAAGGAAATAGAAAACTGTCCTAATATTAACTTTTCTTATGTTCAATAATGTGTTGTGTTAAAAAAGTATTCTATCTTTTCAGTTAAGGACTTATAAATTTATTTAAAATCCCTATCAAAATGTATTCAAAATTCAAAATGATGGGAGAATCTACTTTAGTGCTCAATGACTGAATTATATGAAAGATTTGGCAGTTTTAGCACTACCTGGGTATTTACATGTGAATTATCAGGCAATCACAATCTGAACAATCAAAAATTGTTCAGATTAGAAAGGAGGTGTTTGAGCTATTAAATTAATTCAGTTTATATGAAGAGTGAACCAAGATGTCATTCTAAATACAAAGCCACTGTATTTTCTGAATTATACTCCTTGCCTGTCTTAAGTTAGCAATTTAATAAAATAATTGGCAAGATTTAGAGCTATTCAGGCACAACCTTAAACAAATAATTTTAATATTTGGTAATATAGACAGACATGTTTATTAATAACAAAAGTGGCAAGATACATTATTAAAGTGTAAGACAGAATAACAGTGAATTATGAAAACATTAAAATAAAGGTGGTCTAAAATTGTCAGTAGAAGTATGTATTTGCATAACTTAGGAAGATCTGCAGAAATATGTTTAATTAAATATTTTCAGCAAATAATTATAGAAATTAAAAATGAAAAATTAGGAAACAAATCAATATATATTTTCTATATTTTTTTACTTCATTTTACATGCTTAGTTAATTATGGCGATCGGAAAATACTGCTAATAACAAAACCTCAAAGATTTGGTTGTAGCAGATTACTAGTGTCATTTTATAAATACCTACATATTTGTTACTTCAAAGATTTTAAGATACTCAATTTTAATATATTTATAATTATGTGTTTAATTTATTCAAGTATATAAGTGAAAAATAATTTTTCTCAGTATTAGCTTTGCTTTCTTGCTTTAGTGAAATGACCTTTGGTACCATAGTTTATGCTATCCCTGTTTCTAATCATCCTCTTACCAAAAATTCAAATAAAAATGATAATGACTTCACTGATGAAACCAGTGAATTTTTGGACTTGTTCAATTAACTATACATGTACTACACCATTACCTTTAAAGAGGACTTTGGAAGTCATTTCAATGGCTTATAAAATGGTACAGCATAAAACACAAAAATAGAAATTGAATAATTATATTTTTTGATATTTCTTAAAAGAGCATAAGGAACAGATGATTCAGGGACTTGGATTTTCTTTGCTGAACTCCAAACATGTCAATACTATATAATATACACTATGAAAACTTGTTTCCATTTATGAAACAATATTTTGAAATGATGAAAATTAAATAAAATTCCCCTTTGATCCATTAAGAAGGAGGAGGGCTCTGTTACACTGCATCACCTTTTTAAGTTAAGTTTTAGGGTGCACACTTTACTCCGTTTGCTTAATTTTATTGCCTGTCAGCTTTGCTTTCTGCATTTGAGTAACATAACCCTCAGAATATGCGTTACTCAAGAGGCTTTATTTCATATCTTAGAAGCTGTCCAATTTTTATAACAACAGAGATTTTTTATTTAAGGTCAGTTATTATATTACATGCTACATCTCTTAAAAATTAAATATAACCATCTTTATCTTTCTGTTTCACCTGAGGGGCCAATGTGTCATGCTTATTACCTAGCACATAAATTGCTCTTTAAATGAATTGGATTTATTTGGTTTAAAAAAAACTTTGATATTTAAATTAAACACAACCTTAATTAAATTTGTACTTTAAGAGGAAAGGCAATGATGCTTCACTGTTACTAGAGGGAAATAGCTTTTTTTTTTTTTTTTGGGAAATAGCTTTAATTGTACCCACTATGTAAGAGATGAGCCAATTTTACTTTTACCAATTAGTGAGAAATATGTAAATATTCTGGCAAGTGCTTTCTAAGTTATCTATGTATCTCTGTATATTTTATCTATAAAAGATCTTTTATCCACATATCTTTATATCTTTATCTATATATCTTTTATCAATTTTAGCATTATGTTATATATTCAATACCCATTGTGATTATGAACTTTTAGGCATGTAGATTTAAACCTTATCTCCATTCTTTTATAAATGTGTGCCCATAGGCCTATCACTTAATCTCATGTTTTGATCTGTAACAGGGAATAATACATTCCATATATAATTTAGCACAGACTCTGGAACATTGGAAACAGTCAAAATAGAAAGTATTATTTTAATCTTATTTTAATATTTAGTATTTACTTAATATTATTCTGATCTTATTTTAAACTACGAAGTATTTTACCTAAAAAGTTCCTAAAGTTTCTTTGAAAATCTAGTTATTTGTTTTCGAATATTGTTCTACTCATTGGCAATTATTTCGAACAATAAGTTGTATTTCAGCTCACTAAAGTATGAGTGTTAAAAGTGTAAAAGGTTAAGAATCAGAAATTTATAATCATAGAATGTTATAGTTCTTATATATCTTAAAGATCACCTCATCCAGTACCTTCATCTCTGAGACAGAGACTAATCACATAAAGTCATCAACTAGTTATCAGCAGATGAGTGTTTAGAAAAAAAGGTATAATGGTGACAAAGCAATCTATCCTGAATGCCAAATGCCTCAACACTAAATGCTATTCTTAAGCTTGCATTGACTTCCTTTACTTATTTATTTATTTTTACATATGAGGTCTTGCTCTGCTGCCCAGGCTGGAGTGCAGTGGAAAAATCATAGCTCACTACAGCCACGAATTCCTGGATTCAAACGATCCTCCTGTCTCAGTCTCCAAAGTAGCTGGGACTGCAGGCACACACCACCGCGACCAGCTATTTGTTCTCATTTTTGTAGATAAGGAGTCTCACTGTTTTGCCCAGGCTGGTCTTGAATTCCTGGCCTCAAGCAATCCTCCCACCCTGACCACCCAAAGTGGAGGCATTACAGGAGTGAGCTGCCACACCTGGCTCATTGATTTCCTTTAAATAGCGTTATATAGTACATATACATTTAAAATGAAGATTTACAAACTAATGAAAAAATTTAACTGAAAAACAATCAAAAAATTCTTATTCTATTAACTGGGTAGAAAGTGCCTATGTACCTCATCACATTTTTCCTAATCCTTTTTTTTTCTTTGCTTCCTGTTGAATACAGGTTATATGCAATTAAGTATATTTACTTACCTAAATTAGTGTAATTGTATGTGTAGTTTGCTGGGAAATTACATCTGTCAAATTTGTCATAGGATTTTGGAAGCTAATTTATAGGATATTATGTTAATGATCAATTGCTACGTAATAAATTATCTCCCAATCTTTGTGGCTTATAACAGCAACATTAATTATCTCAGTTTCTGTTGGTCAGAATGACAGGTGCTCCATTGGGTCCCCCATAAGCCTGTCTTGAAGGTGCCAGCTCCACCAACAGTCATCACAAGACTGCAAAGCAGCCTTCTAAACTCACTTGGTTGTTCAGTATGACTCAGTTTTTTACAAGATAGAAGTCACAGCCTTCTGTAATTAATCTTGCAAGTAGCATGCCATTACTTTCATTGTTTTACATCTATTAGAAGCACGTTCCTAGTTTCTGTCTAACTCAAAGGGAGGGTATTACACGTGTGAATATCAGGGGGTGAGTATCATTGGGAACCTTATCAGAAGCTGTTAAGAGTAGAAATTATAATTGAGGAAGTTGGCTTTACTGATTTCTAAAATCTCAGTATAATTTTCCCAGGCTCGTGTAAAAATGGCTTTATTTTTAAAAAGTGGCCAAGGAGTTTTATTCCAAGTATTTCACATTTTTTTCCAGATACATTTAAAAAAAAAATTGTTGAGTTCCCTGCCACTCATTGAAACATTTTTTTCCTTTTTATGAGATACATGAACTACTATACTTAGAGTGGTCAAGCTGATATTAAAGTAGTAATAACCACATAAGATTTTATTTCTAAACCCAATCATAAAGTTGAGTATCTATATTATACAGTTTTCTGCTTGTTATTTATTTGTTGCTGCACATTTCAAACTACAAAACTCACTTTATCACTTTGCAACATTTTTTCTGTGACAAACATATTAAACTCAACTTAGCATCATAATGTTGAGGATAATTTCTTTTGATCTCAAAAGTACAAATCAAACTTTTAATACACATAAAAAGCCATAAAATATTCCAGCAGTGCACTTTTTAATTAAACTAAGCCTCACTAAACTAGATGGATTCTCTTTTATAACATAGGTCAAATGGATTGCTTTTCTACTTCCATATAATAGACTCATTAATATAATATTGAAAATGCAGTTCATACAGATTAGAATCAAGGAAAATGACAATGGATGCATTAATGTTGAAGCCAATAATCATAGTAATTGCAATATTTGACACAAAAAAACAGGAAAAAATTTAATTTAAAATATACATATAATAAGCAAAAATATATAATCAAAAACCATAATATTAATAAAATATAATATTGGCATCTCAGTAACATGCTTTGCTTTAAAACAGAAAGAAGTACTTTCCTTACCAAATTTTTGGGAAACTCTCATGAATTTAAATTTTTGTTGGAAAGGAAATTTAATAATTAATAGTGCAAATACTTTAAGGTAGGTGAGTATCACTTTACATTTGCTTTCAATTTTATATTCACTTTATATCATCAGGCATATAATATAGTGACTGTGCTATTGAAATAATAATTTTGGAAATGGTATCAGTGTTAAATGAAACAGTGTAATTAAAACACTACCATAGAGCTCTCATCTGCAAATGCTCACAGAAAGTAGGATAACATATTTGAGTAGATTAATTTCCATTTTCATTTGTATAGTAGAACAGTTTTGTTCTATTATTTTTATTTACCTTTAGGTAAGTAATGCCTGATTACTCTAAAAATATTAGAAAATGCAAAAAATATTTTCAATATTACACTTAACAAAAATAATCATAATTAATATTGTGACCCTTGTCCTCTCAGATTTCAATCAACATAGATATATACCTATCTTTATATTAATATATTTCAAACTAACCTTACTGCTAATTTTACTGCTTTATGATCTCCTGCCCTTAACGTAAATACACTAAAGGGAAAATATACCTAGAGACTAATTTTCTGTAATACATATGTACACAAACACATACATAGGTCCATGTTTGCCCTTCTGCACACTTTCTTATCCTGTCCTTCCTCCCATCCTTATCCCAGCAGAAGTAGGGAAGTGGTGAACTTATGGGTAAAAGAATAAGGAAAATTTGAGTGAATACTAAACATTAAAGTTGCATTTATTTATTACTAATATGTGGAGCTAAATACATTAATAATTGTATTATTAAATAACAAAATGAAATTATCTTAGGTTACCTGTGTGAACCAATGGAATTATAAGAGTCCTTAAATGAGGATGAGGAATGTAGAAGTGTCAGAATCAGAGATTGCATCATATGAATGTGTCAACCAGGCATACTAGCTATGAAAATGGAAGATGGGCACACAGCAAGAAATGCAGGCAAACTTTAGAGTCTGGAACAGACAAGGATACAGATTGTACCCTAGAGGCTTCAGAAGAAGTACATCCCTGAAAACACCTTGATTTTAGCCTAGAGTGTTTTGCACTTCTGACCTACAGAGCTATATGACAGTAAATTTGTTACTTTAAGCCACTAAATTGGTGGTAAAAAATTACAGCAGTGATAAGAACTAATACAGGACATTTATCCATCATAGTCCATTTGTTGAGGGTCAAGTTTGGAGCATTGTTTTTGCTTATCCTTCCCCACAAAAGTTGCTATTGCCCTGTAGTTAGAACACTCTTCCAAAGCCAAATATTCATGAGGACTCCGGGAAGTACTGGAACTGTCTGTAGGGTATGAATATCACGCCTTATATGTCTTTTCAGGTCTTCTGGACCTTTAAAATTATGCATACATACATATATATATATTTTTTTTTCCTGAACCACTTGAGAGTAGGCTGTTTACTTACCCATAACTCCTTAATAATTAAGTATATATTTTCTAAGACACAGTTTAGTTCTTTATATCATCATAGTTCAGTTACAGTGTTCAGAATCAGAAAATTTAACATTAATGCAATCCTTTTATCTAATATAATCTCTTAGTTTTTTTATTTGCATTAATTTGCCTAGAAATATCTATTTCATTTTAATTTTTAATGGTTAATTTTTTTATGAAATAGCATTTGTGGATTGTATTTTTTTCTCCAAACATTAAGTTGTCATTTCTTTGTCATCTTGCTGCCATACTTTCAGTTGAAATGTAAACTTTTTATCCTATTTTTGCTCCTGAAAGATAATATGTCTTTTTCATCTGGTCACGTTAAGGTTTTCCTTCCAAATCGGCATTTAGAAGTTTGACTATGCTAGTCCTAGATTTTATTTACTTTGCACCTATCCTACTTGCAGTTCATGCATTTCTTAATTGCATAGATTTTGTTCTTTCATCTGTTTTGAAAAATAATGATCAGTATTTCAAGAAAAATTACTTCTGCTTTTTTATAAGGTCTTATATTTCCATTATGTGTTTTTTAAAGGCATTTAAACCTTTTTCTTTCATGTTCAAAATTGGATGATAAATTAGTAGAAAATATTGAATTTGGAATATGAAGAAAGAAAACATTCCAAAACAGCTTAAAGTTTAATCCATTTCTATTTTCTTTCTCTCTCTGTCTCCTCTCTATTTAAGTACTGCGATCCTGTTTTCTGGCATGTGTGGTATTTTTTTTGAAAGCTCTTAAACTTGTATAGAAAATTCAGTTATTGGTTGATATTCTCTTCTTCTAGAGTTGTTTAACTTTCCTCTGGCCAATATTTGGAATTGAGGCAGTATTTTTGATTCCTTCGTGTCTAGTGTATTTATGGCTTCATCTTAGTCCAGAATGCACATTTTAGTCCTGGAGCATAGCTTTACTTCTGGAGCTTACACTTCTGCGCCCTAAAAGTCCTGTCATCACTTTTCCCATATTTTAATCTTTCCTTCTCAGGACAAGATTAACATGTTATGCATTGTTATTTTGCATCGTAGTTATTATTTTCTGCTTCATTTCTCAGTTCCCTTTTATATGTGCCCAGCTTAGAAGTTGGCAAATGGCTCAAAGAGCATAGCGTGTATGCAGAATTTTTGGCTGAACAGGGTTTTCATCGTCTTCAAGTCCCAGTTGCTTTGATAGCTCTTAACATTAGCTTGTCTATGCCAATAAGTGAAGCTATTGTAGACCCAAATAAATATTTTTCTTTTTGGATTCTTATTTTCTACTCTGGGAATTTGGAAATTCCATGTGAGAAACTTGCAGAGGTAGATATGGGGCTCACTTCAGTCCCAGTGCACCTCCCTTCTCCCCAGAATGTTGACTCCACACATTCTGTGTGCCTTTTGTTGCTCTCTTAGCATGAGGGTATTTTTGTGTATTTTATAGGTTTTATACTTGTTTTCAGCAGAAAATTTAATTTGATTAATAACTATTCAGTTGAGATCTAATGTAGAAGTCCTATTTTTAATACTTTAAATTATTTCTTACAATTATAAATATGACAATTATGCACACATATAATGAAATATGTAGGTAAAATTATCTTAGCTAATTATTTTAAACTGTCACTTAAAACTGAGACAATAGAGTAAATCTCAAAATGCACATTATCATCATTTGATTTTGCTTACCCTAGAAGTACTCTTCACCTAATATTAAATGATAATATCTCTTGTATTTTCCTGGATAGAGCTGAAACCCATTCTAGTAAGTGAAGTATCCCAAGAATGGAAAAATAAGCACCACATGTACTCACCAGCAAATTGGTTTCAGTGATCAACACCTAAGTGCAGATACAGAAATAACATTTGTCGGGCATCAGGCAGGTGGGAGGGCAATGTAACCTAAACATTTGTACCCCCATAATAGGCAGAAATAAATAAATAAATAAATAAATAAATAAATATAAGGGATTATTGTAAAAAAAAAGAAACATAATACATTACTTAATTATAATCAGTAATAAGTTAATGTATGTACTTAACAGTAGCATTCAATGATATAAGAAACCCTTGAGGAAAAGAAACATTATAATTATTGATTTTGAAATGCAGATCATTAATATTACCTGAAGTTACCCATTTTGACAACAATTTCTGATACAGTACAAAATCAAAAAGTTGAAAGGGTTTAAGAGTGAACGAGTGAATCTTTTATTTTGGTAAACACTATTTGAAATTATAATCTTCCACAATACATAATTAAAAGCTTGGATATACAAAAAACACTCCAAAAGAGGAAATGTAACATTATTTAGTATCTAATACTTAGAAAAAAACTTTTCTTTAGCAAAGTCATTAACAGAATTCTAAGATTTATAAAAAATTAGGTTCGGCGACACTAGACCAATCTCCTTTAAAACATTTACAAGCTTTTATTACTGAAGATTCTATGTTTAAGGATAGTAATAAAAATTAATGTTATTTCATTTCCTGGAAGAATCTAGAAATGTTAAATAAAGAGACTGTAACTTGGAGTAATCAAGTAGAATTGTAAGTTGGCTACTACTACCTAAATATGTCTTCTCATTTTGAGCTTTCTCAAGGCATAGCAGAAGAGTGTCTTTTAGGTGCTCAACTTAATTAAAATGATTCTTTCATCTTGAAATTTACATAAGCAATTGCAATATATTATGAAGAATTTCTGTTATATGGACCATAGAACCTTAAGACAAGATTATTTTATTTTATATTTTTTGGAAGTAATAATAATAAATTTCTAAAAAGCAAACTTAACTTTTATTTTTAACTTTCTTCTTTTTGTAATTTAGCTATAGTTCAAGAAATATTTTTCCAAATTGAAGGTATCAATCATATATTTTAGCATGTTCCAGAGTGGCCACATACGTTGTTAATTATTATAAAAAACATATTGTGATCAACTAATTAAGGTGCCTCTTCCTCTTTTCCTTCAGCTCTTTCTGATTTTATTTTCATACTCTTCCTAGTTATATATCATATCATTCCTTCAGTTCTGAATTTTGTTGTAAAGTATATTTGTGTTATGGAATAACCTGACATAAGAAACACATTACTCCCAAACTCCACGTAGTAGGGTGATATGTTTTGCAAGATGGCAAATCAAGATACGGAATGTGTAAAGGACGTGAAAGTGATTTAGAAGCATGGGTGGTATCATTGCAGGTAAGAGGCAAGGAACATATCCCACACAAACAAGACCCAGATATGTCCACGGATTAGACAGGAAATCAAAAGTATAACTGGAATCAAGGATTCTAGAGGATTTTCATCAATATAACTACAATAAACACGTAAACCAAGAATCAGTGTGACGTGCTGTTTTCTCATGAAAAGACATTTTAAATAAAACATTGCTTTCCAGGAGAACCTGCCATATAAAAAGAAAGTGAAAGTGGCATACAAAATCAGAAAGGAAAAAAAATATACATTGTTAGCTTTTTTGGAGCCAATCTGAAGTAAAAAGCACTTGAGTTTTAAGCAGTAACAATTATAAAAATAAAGTATCAGGCAAAGTGCTATATCCAACATATAAATGTTATAATCACATTTTATGGAGAAATTCTTAGAGGTTACTCTAACAAATTACATACTTTATTTCTCATAATTTTTATTAACAAATCATCATATGTTACAAATAAAGAATCTGAGACGTTCAGAGTTTTAATACTTTTCATGAAGTCAAATTCCCAAATACACACAGGTCCCAAAGACCTCACATAGAGGTCTTTGACTTGGGCACGGTTTTGGGAAGAACACAGATGAAGACATTCTATTCCAGAAGTATTTCTTTGAAATTCATAATCAAGAATTGAAACTTAGGAGTTACTGACTATGACATTAAGAAAATTTGCCCTACCCTACTTGAGTATAAAGTTCTAGCAGTGATAATGATCTGTGTTGAATTCTTGCTTGTAATCCCCAAAGAGCTAAGTGCATTATCTCAGACACACTCCAGAAATTTTGTGAAAATAATCCCATCAAGTGCTTTCTTTATGTTATCAGTACTCTTTTACACTAATGTTTTATACAATGATTAATATTAATAATATAGTACCTAAAAAAATCAGAAAAACCTTGATGAATAATATAAATGATATAATTATTATAATGTATAAATCCATATTTTCTAAATTAATAAATTGTATATATTAAAATCACGAATTTATAAAAATTATATTATATAGAAATTATTTACCTCAATGCTTTAAATAATGTTCTTCATTTAAATAGCCTGATAATCATCTCCATGATCATCATAACAATAATAATAAAGTGTTTCATGTAACCATAGTGGTAAATAATATTATTAACATATACATTAAAATAACTTCAAAAGCTATAAGTTATTTTTGTTAATTTACTCACTGATTACTTCTATTACTATCTGAAAGCCTATAATTTAAATCATGTAGCATTGCATTCAAAATAAGATTTGTTGATAATTAAAATGATTTAGATACAACCAAAAAACATGTTGCATGATTAGTATATATGAATTTTCCAGGTCATCAATAAATTTTAAAATACATAATTTATTTTTGCTACATCATGTTGATTACACAGATTGCAGTTTGTAACTATTCAGCACTCTTACCTGAGATTTAAAAAAAATGCACAAACCAGAGCTTATGTTGTTGCCACATTCCAGCCATTCCAGCCACTATCATTTCAGAATGAATTTTTGGTCTGCTGTGGTAATTGAAAGGCTAACTCACCCATTTAGTCCAATGAAATCAGTTTTAATGTGAGACTCTGGGTATTAAAATTTAAATACACATAAACACAAAACCTTATTTCCTGAGTGGCGGTAAGGAGGAAAAAGTGGTAAACAGGAATTAATTGCCCATCCCTTTAATTTCCCACCTCTTATTCTAAGACAAAAACTTTTCACAATCCAGATAATCTCAGTCATGAACAATTAGAGTGACTATAGGTAAATATTTTACTACTTCTGTACTCTTTAAAATTTTTTTTTTCATTTCTTTGCTGCCTCAACAAGAAAGAGTAAAATTAGATCTCAAATTATTGTTCGCATTTGCAATTGTCCATAAAAGAAATTTCCATTGCTAATTTGATTTTAGCCATCTCAGCATGGGCTGTCCTCTAGCTTGTGGTCTTTGGAGCAAACCTGGTTTCTCATAGGTCCCTCTCCTTGAAGGCAATTATATCAGAAATATGGGAGATCAGTGGGAGGGCGGTGCTTAGTTTTTAATATATTTTATCCTACTTTTGAAAAAAAATTTGCAAATGTCACAATTTTAAAAATAAACGAACTATTCCAGCCCAGCAGTAATGACCAGTACATATCTATTCATTCAGACATTTATTCGTTTAATAAATATTTCTTGATTTTCAAATATGCTTCAAATATTTGGCTGGATGTATAGTGAGCATAGAGTTCACAGTGCTTGCCCATAGAGAATTTATATTAATAGTACAGTGGCAGCCTCAGGAAATAAGCAAACATACAAGCAAAAAGATAAATTGATTATAATTTGTGACATGTTAGGAACTAAAATGAGATAGAAAATACAGTTACAGAGAATAATATGGAATATAACTTAACAGAAGAGTCCCCTGTAAATAAGTCACCTTTTTCATTGTTTTAGAAAGAAGGGAAAGAATCTGATATATGAAGATGATTTTAGAAAGAAGAATCATGATGGAATTAGGCTTTAAGGGAGAGAGAATAACTTGGAAGATTTAGGAAACAGAAGAAGACCAGTATTCCTGGAGTTTCCTTATTAAAGGGAAAAAAACTTTAGAGACAGAAACAATGATAGGTAACTTGGGAACAAAATAGGTGATAACACATAATGTAGATTTCACCAAAAATACGATGGCAAAAACCTGAAGGGTTTTAAGCTAAAAGGAGACACAATGTATCTTACTTTTAAAGAAAAGTCTGGCAGAATAGATGGAGGGAAAAACAAAAAGATTTGGGAGAACAGGTGGATATTGATTGCAATTATAAAAAGACAAATGCTATTTGCTTGAACTAAGAGAGGTATCAATAGTGATGAAGAGGGTGAATACATTTATGAAAGGTCCTGAAAATATGCCATGAGAGAATATGCAAATTGATCATGTTCTTCACATCTTTGATCAAGCGTAATATCGACTACTTAATGCCCTGACATTTGATATCACTAAAGTTAATTCAGTGTTTGTGTTATAAGGATATTATTAAGTTGGGAAGAAGAGACTATTCATTAAAAGAAAAGACTGAATGATATTAAATAGGAAAAGAAGCCTATTTTGAGTCTGTTGTTCTACTTGAATCTGGATGTCCATTTCCCTCCTCAAATTCAGAATTTTTTTATCCATTATTTTTTCAAATGAGTTTTTTACACCATTCGTCTAACTCTTCTCCTTCTGAGTCTCCCATAGTCTGTATATCAGCATCTAAAAATTCCCAGAAACTTTTTACACTTTTTAAAATGTATTTTTTATTTTTTATTCTCTGTCTATATTATTTCCAGTGAACTCTTTCTTTTGCCCAATCTAATTCAATGTTTAACCCCTTCAGTAAATTTTTTAGTTCAGTCATTGTATTCTTCGGGTACAACATTTATATTTGGTTCTTTTTTATATGTTATATCTCTTTTTTGACTTTTCATTCTTTTGCATCATTTTCCTGATCTCATTGAGTATCTTTATGATGGCTATTTTTAATTATTTTCAAGGTAATTAATATACAGGCTGAACGTACCTAATCTAAAATCTAAAATTCTATGATGTGAAATCTTTGAGTGCCACAAATGAAAAATTCCACAGTAGAGTTTATGTGACAGATCTCAGATGAATGACAGATTATTCACTGTCTCTCCCTCAAAAAAGACCCACCCAGCCCAGTTCAGTTATGATGCATCTTTTCAACGAATGCCCAGATTCTATCAAGCAAGGATGCACACTCAGGTTAATACAATGGCAGGTTTTCCATGATGCTTCACATGAGGCCAGGACCTATGTGTTTTATACACTATGTTTCTCTGCTTATTCTCTAATCTGTGTTGTAAAGATATTGAAAATGTCTAAAATGTCTTCAGGAACATCTTTAGATAGCAGTGGTAAGAAAAAGAGAGAGCATTTATTTATAGCACAGAGTATTTATATCAAGCTGTTGAAGAAACTGGACAGTGATGTAAGCGTCGAATGAGTTACAGAGAAATAGAGTCTTAGAATGATCAGCATGTATGACCAGAAGAAACAGAAGTATAAACCGTGAAAGTTCTATGCTGAAAGTGATGAACAACTGTTAATAAAAAATATAAAAACATTGAATAAAGTTAAAAATGAAGATCTTGATTATGCATTAAAAATGTGGATTGATCAGTGTCACAGTGAACATTTACTACTTAATGGTGTGCTGATCATGAAACAAGAAAGATCTGTCACAATGAACTGAAAATTGGTGGAAACTGTGAATATTCAAAAGAATGGCTGTAGAAACTTAAAAAAACACAAATTAATTTTTTTTAGTGTGAATATTTTATAGTAATGAAGCATCTACTGATAATGAAGCCATAAAGAAATTCATCGAAAAGTTTACTAAGGTCATTGCTGATAAAAATATGGTGTCAGAACAAGTTTGTAATGCTAATAAAACAGGACTTATCCCATTATTGTCTAAGAGAGACACTTATTATAGCTGATAATATAGCCCTTACAGCAATTCAAGATGCCAAGGATAGAATAACTGTGCTGGGATGTGCTTATATGTGTGTAAATTTGCTGTGATAGAAAACCATTGTGTCCTCACTGTTTTTAAGGAGTAAATTTTTTTTTAACAGTCCCTTATTTTGTTAAAAAAAGGCATAGATTACAAGGGACATATTTTCTAATTAACAGTGGCTTATGCTTATTGCAGGGAAGATGGACTGGATGACGACTGCAAGATTTTGTTATTCCTTGACAGCGCTTCTGTTCATCCTCCAGCTGAAATTCTCATCAATAATAATGTTTACACCATGTGCTTTCCTCTAAATGTGACTTCATTAATTTCATCATGTGATCAGGTTTTCCTTTGATCAATGAAAAGTACATATAAAATACTTTTTGGATAGCATGCTAGCATCGGTAAACATAGGCATGACATGGGTGTGGAAAATTTTCAAAAGCAGTTTAGCATGAGAATGCCATATATATGTTGTTGCCAGTGCTTGGATCACAGTGGTAAAAGACACTGAATGTTGAATAAGTTTTTAATATTGACAATTATGCTCCCAGTCTTCATTCAGTGACTGATAGTGAAATAGTCAAAATTTTTATGAATGAAAGTGATCATGAAAATGGTGACAATGAAGATGATGTTTTTAACACTGCAAAAAAAATGCTTACAGATGACATGATTAAAATATGTGGTGAGCTTATTGAAGGGCTAGAGTAGTGTGTATTCATAACAGCATAAGAAATTTTGTCAGTTTATAAAATCAAAGAGAGAGTTCTATGACAAAAATTGTTGTTAATGAGGCAGGTAACTCTGGAGTAAACATTTGAAAAAACAGCTAATACAATGGCTTCTGATGAACTTTGGATGTTTGGCCCTTCCAAATCTCATATTAAAATTTAATATCCACTGTTTGAGGTGGGACCTGGTGGAAGGTGTTTGGGTCATGAGGGCAGATCCCTCATGAATGGCTTGG
The DNA here is from genome assembly GCA_963575035.1 of Avahi laniger. Lineage (NCBI taxonomy): Eukaryota > Metazoa > Chordata > Mammalia > Primates > Indriidae > Avahi > Avahi laniger. The sequence goes on along the minus strand of CAUYSK010098640.1, from coordinate 7,374 downwards.
TGCCCTCTCGGCAATAATGAGTGAGTTCTCACTTTATTAGTTCATGCAAGAGCTAGTTGTTTAAAGGAGTCTGGCAACTCCTCCTCACTCTCTTGCTTCTCTCACCATGTGACCTGCCTGCTCCCCCTTTGCCTCATGCACTGATTAGAAGCTCCCCAAAGACCCCACCAGAAATAGATGCTGCCATGATGCTTCTTGAACAGCATGCAAAACCATGAGGCAAATAAAACTCTTTTTTTATATAAATCACCCAACCTCAGCCATTTTCTTTATAGCAAGACAAAATGAACTAACACACCTAATCCCTAAAGGACCCACTTCCTAGCTCCTCAATTACTTCTTACTTATTCTTACCTAAAAGTCAGCCATTGGGACAGTAGGAATACACACAACATTCATCAGTTACATTCACCATTTTACATAGAAACAGTTCATGGCATCCAAAAACAATTACAATAGTAACATCAAAGTTCACTGATCACAGATCATCACTGCAGATATAATAATAATGGAAAAATGTGAAATATTGTGAGAATTACCAAAATGTGATACAGAGACCTAAAGTGAACATATGCTGGAAAAATGACACTGATAGATTTACTCAATTCATGATTGCTACAAACCTTCAATTTATTGAACATAACACGATATCTGTGAAGCACAATGAAACAAAGCACAATAAAATGAGTTATGCCTCTATATGTACATGTAAAAAACAAGTTACTAAACAGAATACACTTTCTAAAGGACTTGCCTAGTACATAGATGTATTTAACCCTCCCTGTTCCTCTTGTTATAAGGATACAAGCAGTAAAATTAATTGCTTTGACAATTATAATAATTAGTGGGCAATGAAAAAATATAGAGGATGGAAGCAGACGATAATGAAATGTATTTATAATATTTGTCACAAGTTATTTCACTGAAAAGACGAACATTTAATTGTGACTAGTACATCCTATTCAATTGTGGAAAAGAGTTTTAATGTTGGGTTATTCTAAAACACTTGAGAATAGTAGCAATTTTGAAAAAATTACCTTTTTTATTGATTTTAATTATTTGAAAGCATCCTAAAATTAGTGATAGTGGAATATTATTTGTCATATACATTGAGTCTTTGGTCATGTATTATATAATTTGCTGTAATTATTTTTCTATTTCATAAATATAAATTTTAAAATTTTCATATAGTAAAAGTTAAAATACAGCTGAATGCCTGTTATGCTTAATTCTAAATTTAAATATACAAATAAACGAGCCAAAACAATCATCAAGATATAAACAGAAAAATGAGAAACTTAAGATTGGTTTGACTGACATGGACAATCATGTTGATTTTAAGAGAAGCAAGGAGGCATTGTAAACTGATTTTTGTATTTTATTACATTAACCTTACTTTCCTTTATATATCCTAACCTTTCTTTTATTTTACTTTAGAAAATATTTACACATAATTCTTCAATAGCTTCTTGTCTAGGATATTCAGGTAAAGTTTAAGCATCTATGTAAAACCTTTATTAATCGTGATGATTACTTCAAACTTTAGGTGATAGCATTGATATTAAATTCATAATATTGAATTTTGTAATTACTCTTCATAACAGTAAAAAAATAAATCAGCAATAATCTTCTACTATTGACTTAAAATAGTGCTGGCTTTATTTCAAAAAAGTAACTATCTTTTATACTGAGCAATCATAGATAAATGAATGCATATTGATAAAAGGGGAAAAAAAAGTAACAACTCTGCCAGACTCAATTTATAAGCGTACAATATTGCACTCTTGTTATTCTTTACTATTAATCAGCGTTTTGCAATTGCACACATTTTGATATTTTTATAACTATTAAATTTTACATGATTTTAAAATACTAAAATATTCGTATTGTACTATTTAATCTGATAACATATGAGCATTGGTGTGACTTAAAAATTATAATGAAAAATAACTAGATTTTAAAATGTATTTATAGAAAATAAACTTTTTTGCATTTCAAATCTTTTAAATAGTAAAGCAACACAAATTTTTAAATTAATTCTAGGCAATTAATTTGTTAATTTTATTTGAGTGAATTTGTTAAAAATCATTTTTTCTGCCTTTCTTTTATGTTAATAAAATATTATTTATCTTGACATTTTTCTCATTTTATTAACTACTAATAAATATGTACAGCTCAAGAAAATAACAGATTTAATAACACCTATAACACTTTCTGTTGCCTTTTTTTTCTTGATAACTACTGTCATGGGAGAATTAGCCACTTTAACCAGAAATATTTTTTGGAATACAAGCACTGTCATTTTGTACACTTTTTAAAGGCCAGGCACCAAGTTCATTCTAAATTTCTATTTTGGTAATAGTTTTGAAAAATGATCTAAAATCCAAACTAGGTTAAGATTTTTCCAGTGTTTACAGTACTTTTATTGTTATAAGATATAATCAAAATACCACATTGCAGTTTGTTGTCATGGTTTATAGTCTGCTCCAATATGAGACGGTTTCTCAGACTTTCCTTGTTTTTCATGACTTTGACAATTTTGAGAAGCAATGACCAATTATTTTGCAGGACATCACTCAAGTTGGATTTTTCCAATATTTCCTTATGATTAGATGATGGTTATGGGTTTTTGAAAAGAGTTCTACAGACATGAAGTGGCCGTCTTACATATCGTACTAGGAGTTACAGGATATCCATATGACGTCACTGGTGATCGTAAGTGTAATCACTTTGTTAAGGTAATATTTGTCAAGTTTCTCCTTAAAGTTACAATTTTCCTCTTCTATACGCATATGATTTAGAAGTGTGTCACTAAGTCTAGACCATACACTAAAGGGGAAGATATTCAACTTCTTTTGGAGGGGAGGTCCACATATATTATTTGAATTTCTTCCTTATTGTTTATTTATGTAGTCATTTATTTATATCAATATAACTTATATAGATTTATATTATACTTGGAGTTAGAATCCAATCATATGTTACTTATTAATTTTTTTTGCTCACAATGTTCCAGATTTGGTCATTGGGAACTATTTTAGGTAGCCTTCTGTGTCCCTTGACATATGCCCATCCTTTAGCTTTTTCAACAAGGCCTTACAGTCTAGTACTACAAGATGCTCCGAATGCATTTTTGGTTTTCCATGGCCTAGTGTAGAATCAGCCATTTCTCAAAGAAGACCTGCTTCAATTAAATTGAGAATGGTATTTAGCACAAAGATCTGGGCCTGGATGGACACATTGTTACTGGAATGTCACTGATGTATGATCCTCTCAGCAAAAAGAGTTAGATAATATATTTATGTAGATTGACCCATCTATATATGCATATTTATAATTGTTTCTGTATCTATCATGTGCATTTATATCAAGCTAAATACAAAATTCATATTGTATAATTTTAATCTAACAGTTTATTCTAGTATCCCCTTGTTGATTATTTCTAACTTCCATTTCATCAGCGAGAAGCTTGTCTCCCATTATACCCATGTATTTTTATATTTTTCAACCAAGTATAGATGGCTAGTAATTTCAGAATATTTAAACTGCATGTTTGTTAAAAGCCGATTTAGCAATTTGAGTACAGTGTTTAGGTGCAGTTCCTTTTGCTTTCAGCCTCACAGATTCTAGTTCAAACAACTTTTCCAACATTTGTGAGACAGCTTGTTTTCCTCCTTGAAACTTTCAGTGTGGTTTTATCATACATTTTTAACATAGTTAGATTCATTTCTCACAGTCCACATTTTATCCTGGGATCTTCCAACCCTCTGGTTTTCTTGATGTTTGCACACAATAAATTTCCCTATTTTTGATGTACCACCTCAGCCCTATAGAGAACACTGCCTTTACCTTCAAATTTTTTCTATGTGGTCTGTTATAGTAAATCTCTTTCCACCCACCAAAACCTGCCAAATGTCGATCTCTTTCTAGTCTCTAGAGTTGTTTTCTTTGAGATATAATTAATATACCATACAATTCACCTTGTTAAAGCATATGATTCAGTGATTTTAATATAGTCTCAAGGTTGTACAACCATTGCTATGATCTAATTTTGAAACATTTTTATCATACCATAAAGAAATACCATTTTAAGAGTCACTCCCCAAACTCCCCTCCCCCAAATCTCTGTGAATCACCAGGATACATTCTGTCCCTAAGAATTAGTCTATTGTAGATATTTTAAAAAAATAGAATAATGTGATTTTTTAAATGATATTTTTGGTCAGGCTTATTTCATTTAGCATAATGTTTTTAATGATTATCCATTTCATAACATGTTTCAATACTTTATTCCCTTTATGACTAAATAATATTCCATTGTATGCATGTATCATATCCATTTATCCATTTGTTACTTCACAGATATTTGGGTTGTTTTCATTTTTATATTATATTAATAAATAATGCTATTAAGAATATTCATGCACAAAATTTTGGAGTGGACATATGTTTTCAGGTCCCTTGGATGTATCCCTAGGAGTGGAACTGTCTGGAGAAAATGCCAAACTTTTTCCAAATTGGCTGGATCATTTTATATTCTCACCAACACTAACACTGTGCTGACCACAAAGAAGCACAGTGAAATTTAAAGGATGATAAATATCTTTTTTTAAATTTTAATGGTGGCAGTGGTTCCAGGACTGTATCATCTGTCAATACTTGAAAAACTTTACCCTAAGAAAGTGCTAATTATTTTTAAGTAATTATTTCTTAATAAAATAATATGAATATTTAAAAATATCAATCAAAAACATGATAATATTTTAATACAGAAATGTCACTGGGAAGACATTTTATATAATTAGATATTCATTGTGAGTACTTTATTCACTTTTTATGGCAGATGTAAATTTAAAAGGTAATAACCTTATTCAAAATGTATTGATAATTATAATAATTCACTAAATATTTGCATTTGTTTAATCTGAATTTACCCAATGTTATATAAAAACAAACTGAGCAAATATTTGCATGAGGGTGATTAATACTTTTTGCCACATATATAAATGAATTTCCACAAATGCAATATATAACTTACTTTGTCTTTTATGTTCTATGAAACTAGTTTTCTGATTGGAATAAACATAAAATACCTCCAGATTTCGTAGGTAGCATCAGAAGAAAAATAGTAATATTTATAGGTTGTGACATAGACATTATTGATTTGTTTTCAAAGCAATGTGAAACTTTTCTCTCTATATTGGCTATTATGTTAAGTATCAAGGATAGATATCAGCAAGACTGAACACGTATTAATAATATCTTCAGTGGTGTGCGTTTGTGTGTCTGTTTGTGTGTGTGAGAGAGGTCACATTTAAAATGGTTATCTGAAATCAGCAAAAAAAAAAAAACCCTATTAAAAAGTGGGCAAAAGATATGAACAAATGCTTCTCAAAAGAAAAAAGACAAATGGCCAAAAAGTATATGAAAAAATGCTCAACATCACTAATCATCAGGGAAATGAAAATTAAAACCACAATGAGATATCTACCTTATTCCAGTTAGAATGCCTTTTATTAAAAAGTCCAAAAACGATTGTTGCTTGAGAGAATGCAGAGAGAAAGGAACATTTATGCATTGGTGGGACTGCAAATTAGTACAACCTCTATGGGCAGCAGTGGGGAAATTCCTCAAAGAACTAAAAGTAGACTTACCATTTGACCCAGCAATACCACTGCTGGATATCTACCCAAAAGAAAATAAATCATTCTACCAAAAAGACACCTGCACTTGAACATTTATTGCAGCTCAATTAGCAATTGCAAAGATGTGTCATCAACTTGAGTGCCCATAAATTCATGAGTGAATTAATAAAATGTGGTATATGTACATCATATGTATATTCATCTATAAAAAAGATGAATTAATACCTTTGGCAACAATCTGGATGGAACTGGAGACCATTCCCCTAAGTGAAATATCTAAAGAATGGAAAAACAAACACCACATGTACTCACTATTAGATTGGAACTAACCTATGAGCACACAAATGCACAGAGGGAAATAAAACTCAGTGGAAAATAACCAGGGAGGAGGGGAGAAAAGGGGACAGGAAGAAACCCGCCTAATGAGTACTATGAACAATATTTGGGTGATGGGCACACCTATAGCCAGGACTCAAGCATTGTTACAAAACACTTCATGTAACCTAAAACATTTGTCATCCCTTAATATTCCAAAGTAAAAAATAGATAAAATGGTCATCTGAGTATAAACGGACTATTAATATTTAATGTATGATACAAATCTAGTTACTTTCAGGACTATATAGAATTCCAAATAGGCAATGTGTCAATCTCCTTAAATTGGTCTTCTTATTTACAGTTTAATAAATAGTTAAAGTAAATTAATTTAAAGTTTTCTATAACATACTCATCACTAGTCATTGGGGGTGTAGTGATGAGTAAGTCATCCCTAATATGTAGGTATTTATAGCACATTGAAAGAGAAAGGCTTGTAATCAGGTAAGTTCAGTAAAACTCACAGAGATGAAACTGGAGATGGCAGAAGAATTATACTACACCCATTCTTTCATTGAATGCCCTCACCGTTTCCCTAATTAAATTCATTTCAAGTCATTTAAATAGATGTTGCTAATGACTTCTTATGTTCTTCTTGCTTATTGTTAATGATTTGTTATGAGTCTCGAAATCATTTAACTGTGTAAAAGTATTCATCAAAAACTTACAGTCAAGTCACTTAGGTTTTACTCAAATGCTGTCTGTGCTATATTTATATATAAAACAGCTTTGCCAAATAAATTTACTTTTAGATGGATGATTAGCCAAATGTTGATAAGCTTTTCCTTAATATGATACTGCTTCCTGCATCATATTGAAGAAAACTGAAAGAAACAAAGAAGAATTTATAATTTTCTTAGAATAATAGCCTTTGTTTCCATCCCAGTTGCTGCAGGAGACATAGATATATTTCATTACTTTTTCTAACTGAAGAATATTCCATGATGTATCTGTGTGTATGTGTGTGTATCTGTGTAAAGAATGTGGTACACAAACACACACACATATATACACACAAACACACACACACACACATATATATATATATATATATACACCACATTCTTTTTATTGACTCATTAAGTTGATCAGCACTTAGATTGATTCCATATCTTTGTAATTGTGAATTGTGCTGTGATAAACATACAAATGTATATGTCTTTTTGATGTAATCACTTCTTTTTCTTTGGGTAGATACCAGTATTGGGATTGATGGATCAAATGTCAGGTCTCCTTTTAGTTATTTGTGGAATTTCCACACTGTTTTTCATAAAGTTTGTAGATATTCTCATTCCTACCAACAATGTGTAAATGGTCTTTTTTTATCCCATCTACACCAACATCTATTGTTTTT
>CAUYSK010098638.1:0-36331 GCA_963575035.1 Avahi laniger | reverse complement strand
GTTAGGTGATATCTAATTGTGGTTTTAATTTGTATTTCCCTAATGATTAAAGATGTTGAACTTTTTTTTATGTGTTTGCTGGCCATTATTCTGTCTTCTTTTGAAAAGTTTCTGTTCATTTCCTTTGCCCATTTATTGATGGGGTTGTTTGATTTTTTTCTCATTGATTTTTTTTGAGTTCTAGATAGATTCTTGTTATCAGTCCTTTATCAAATGTGTAGCATGCAAATATTTTCTCCCATTCTGTAGGTTGTCTATTCGCTCTAAAATGTCCATGCTACCTAAAGCGATCTACAGAATTAATGCAATCCTCATCAAAGTGCCAGCATCATTCTTTACAAATTTAGAAAAAATAATTCTGCACTTTACATGGAATCAGAGAAGACTTTGTATAGCCAAAGCAATCTTGAGCAAAAAGAACAAACTGGGAGGTATCAGTCTACCAGACTTCAAGCTGTACTACCAGGATATAGTAACTAAAACAGCATGGTACTGGCACAAGAATAGAGACATAGACCTTTGGAACAGGACTGAGAATCCAGAGGTGAAACCATCCGCATATTGTCATCTAATCTTTGACAAAGCTGACAAAAGTATACACTGGGGGAAAGAATCCCTTTTTAATAAAGGGTGCTGGGAAAACAGGATAGTTACCTGCATAAGAAACTGGAAACTGGATCCTCACCTCTCACCTCTTACAAAAATCAATTCAAGATGGATAACAGACTTAAACCTAAGGCATGAAACCTTAAGAATAACAGACTAAAACCTAAGACATGAAACCGTAAGAATCCTAGAAGAAAATGTAGGGAAGACTCTTTCAGACATTGGCCTAGGCAAAGAATTTATGAAGAAGACCCCCAAAGCAATCATAGCAGCTACAAAAATAAATAAATGGGACCTCATCAAATTAAAAAGCTTCTGCACAGCCAAGGAAACTATTTAAGATCTTTATGTATGTAAAAAGAAAACAATTCAGAACCACGTGCAAGTTAAATATTTTTCAAATTAGAAACTAAATTGTGACAGTATAATCTTAACTTTTTTGCATTTTACTAATTTCTTTTTTTTTAATTTTAGTTTCAGTCCGATGGAAGCAAACAAGAAGACAAAGAGAAAACGGTAAGAGACTAGAAAAATCCAATAAATTTGTCTAATTTTTAAGTATAGCATACTATAAATTTTACTGTGAATAAGCTTTAATCACCTCTGTGAATAACTGCTTTATACTGTAGATGCTGACTATGGCTTTTGACAGCTCATACAAAGTTACCTTTCAAGATTAACATCCTTTTTTGTGAGGATTAACATGTTGAGAAAGGAAGAGGGATAAAAGTCCCTCCTTTCCTTGGTACCCCCTTCCTTTCCTCATCCCATTCGCTGTCTTAGATGCAATAAGCACAAATAACATTGTGATAAGGACAGAGATGGGGTGGGTAATTAAATATTCTGTGTTATGAGGTTAAGAAATGGTTTTTTCCCCAAGGCTGTCATAAGTTTATTGTGGGGATGGATTAATATGGACCTCTTATTGAAATAATTTTTCTTTCTTTCTTCTTAGGAAGTTATCCTTAGCTGTTTACTTAGCATTACTGACCAGGTACTACTTCCATCTCTTTCTTTGATGGACTGCAATGCTTGTATGTCTGAGGAACTATGGGGAATGTTTAAAACATTTCCATATCAGCATAGGTAAATATATATTATTTTCTTGTTTTTAACTACTAGTACTTCTAGTGTATTAACCCCCAAGTGTTTAACTTTTTCTAATTCTTCATCTCATCATTTTTTAAGATATCGTCTATATGGCCAGTGGAAGAATGAAACTTACAACAATCACCCACTTTTAGTAAAAGTTAAAGCTCAAACAATAGACAGAGCCAAATATATCATGAAGTAAGTTTTAATTTATTTTTTCCTATTAATCTAAATTATGTCTGGATCTGTTTTACTTCCTTTCAATTAACTTACGTCTGAGTCTTAATTTTGAGAAAGCCTGTGAATATTTGCTATTGGTATAGCTGACAATATACTACAGACAGAATGATTATCAATTGTGGTTTTAGCTCATTTTGATTACCAAGTTAATGTTTTCATAGGTGTCATGTTCACATAGGTATAAAAATCTAATAAAGGGCCGGGCGTAGTGGCTCACGCTTGTAATCCTAGCACTCTGGGAGGCCGAGGTGGGTGGATTGCTTAAGGTCAGGAGTTCGAGACCAGCCTGAACAAGAGCAAGACCCCGTCTCTACTAAAAAATAGAAAGAAATGATCTGGACAACTAAAAATATATACATATAGAAAAAATTAGCCAGGCATGGTGGTGCATGCCTGTGGTCCCAGCTACTCGGGAGGCTGAGGCAGGAGGATCGCTTGAGCCCAGGATTCTGAGGTTGCTGTGAGCTAGGCTGATGCCATGGCACTCTAGCCCGGGCAACAGAGCCAGACTCTGTCTCAAAAAAAAAAAAAATCTAATAAAAATCCTCTTTAATGCATTACATAGGGTGTGTTTTTTTTTTTTTAAGACAGCCTGCTATGGCCTTTGTTCAATTTGCATGCCGCATTTAATGGTTTTTGCAAGGTAGTCAAAGTTCTAGGAATTTCCTCCACTGCAGGTTATCATAATAAAGATTTTTAATCTGTTAGGAAGCTATAATGGAATTCTGAAAACTATCCCCATAGGGAGTCAACTTTTGAGAAATTTCTCTTTTTTTCATTTGTGTCCTTTTATTTTCACATCATTCAAAACATTAGAGTGATGTTAGTTCTACTTCGTGGTGGACTATTTGGAATTTAATTATGAAAATTGTATATTTCATATTAGTATCAGTTTATATACTATAATACACTGCTGTATTGCAAGTGTTTTTAACAAGTTTATTGTCGATTGCCATTCCTTTTATAAATTCATGGCAGTGGTATGTTTAATCAAAAGTAGTACATTCTCTAGCCAGATTTAACAGTATGAGATAATATTGTCTTTGCCCAATGATATTGTTTCTGGTCACAGTCTATTGGGAAAACAGGCATGTGCATAATCACAATTTGGTTTAATAGGTGCTGTTATACAGTATGTATAAAGTGAATGATTTTACCCAGGAGGATAGATAAAAGAGTGAATGATTTTACCTGGGAAGTTATGGGAGCAGATGATATTAGATCTGGTCCACCTGAAACTGTTCCTTGTCTTAAGAGTTCTCCAGATGCAGTTTCTGGCTTAACAACAGCAGCTAATATTTGTGGAGCCATTACTGTATGTGCCAGGCACTGAACTAAGTATTGTACATTGATTATTTAATGATATATTAAGTATTATTAAATCCCTTGAGTCAGCCTCTACCACCACTACCTTAGTTCTTTTTCTGGATTATTACAGTGATTTGTATGTTCTCTTACTTAAAAATCCTTTGGCGACTGACCTTTTCCTGGAAGTATATGTTAAGCTTTATGGCATGGTGATGTAAGCAAGAGATCTTCCTTGATCTTTCTACGTCCAGCCTCATTTCCTGCCAGTTCTACCTCCAGCTGCATTGAGCCTACTTATGTTTCCCTAAGTGTACCATGGTCTCCTTAGCTTCTCTTCCTTTGCGTATATTTTTTTGTTTCCTGTTTGTACAGGTTTTCCCTTACCTCCTTTCCCTTACCTCCCTTTCCCCTCTCTATCTGGTGACCTTAGAGAGTAGCTCCAGTGTTACCTCTGTGAGGCCTTCCCTAACACAAACTGCCAAACACAATTGATCCTTTATTTGTGCTACCACTAGCCCATATGCGTGTAATGTTATCAGCACCCCTTGGTATATTGCTATGATTGTTTTCCTTTTTTAATTATCTATTTTTTGTATAGTGTATACATTTACATGGTTTAAATTTTAGTAAATATAAAAAGGTATATAGTAAAAAGTCTTGGGCTGGGTGTGGTAGCTCACGCCTGTAATCCCAGTGCTTTGAAGAGGCCATAGAGAGAGGATTGCTTGAGGCCCGGAGTTTAAGACCAGCCTGTACTGGTCTTTGGTGACCTCGTCTCTACCAAAAAAAAAAAAAAATCTCTTACCTCAACTTCCATCTACTCAACCCTGTCAGCTCCCAGAAAAAATGTAACCACTGTTGAAACTATCCTTCCAGATATTTTTATGTATATGTAAGCCAATATAAATGTTATTCCCCCATTTACGTTAATATTATTGATAGCAGGTAATAAGGACTATTCTGAAATTTGGTTTTTTTTTGGTTTAAGAATATAGAAATTTAAAAACTGATTTTAAATTTCTCTCTCTAACTGGACCAAGCTTGAGAGCAGGAACTATTATTCATCCTAATATTTATACACTTAATCCTAGCCAAAAGGCTGAGAAGTGATTATCCTTATATTTTGAATGCTTAGCACTCTGCCTGTCATTGTAGGTATAAATATGAATGAATAAACAAAAAAATTCATCACAGAACAATAAGTGTAGGATTTTAAATATACTTGGATTTTTGTTATATTTGTAAGCTATAACTATTTCATCAGGCTTGAACAATATAATTTTGGTATTGTTTTAACTTTTTACATTGAGAATGGAATGTATTAATTTATTACTTGTAGAATTTCACAAGTTTTGAATAGTGTTTAAAACATGAGCTTGTTATAGGGCATTCAATAATTAATTCCACAAATGCTCATTGTGTTCCATATGCCAGATACCATGGTAGCTTGAGGGGAAGACATAGTCAAGAAGATATTCCTTTAATTTTTGTTTGTTTTTCCCTCCAGGGTGATGAAGGCAGAAGGGAATGGAATAAAACACATAGAGAGAGGGGTTAGCCTTAGCAAGTGGTGCGGGGGGAGGGAGCACCTGAAATAGTAGGATTAAGTTTGAAGGTGGAACAGAATACTGTACAGCCAAAATTTAAAACTAATGATCTCTCTTGTCTGTGAAACAAAACAAAAGAAAACAAACTGGGTCATGGAGAATGGGAAAAGGAACCAGTTTATGATGATTGATGGGGTCAGTTTTGTTATAAGAAGCTTCTTAAGATAATTATAGCAAGTTTGTCACTTGGAGAGCAGCCCCATTCCCTGAATTATAAACTGAATTCATAATTTACTTCATTATGTTTTCATTCTAGAATACTTCCTTCCTATAACTTGTAACTTTTTCAAGTTTCTAGATTTATTATGTAATAATTGCATCAGAATAGTTTAAGATTCTGTGTAATTATTTTGGACTGTGAGAATTTCATAGAAGAATGTTGGTGAAAGAATGAGAAGAAAAATAGGAAGAAAAAAATAGAATTTAGTTTTTAAAAAAATGTTTATCTTGACTATGAAAAGCTTTCATATTCAGGAGTATACAGCATTAGCTGTATACTCTGTTAGGGTAACTGAGCCAGATGGCATAAGACATTTCATTGCATCACACCAAATTTGATGTATCAATCCCTAAATTGATAAATGAGTTCTTCTAAATCTAAAATAATTATGATTCTCTGTAAGAAGAGTTTTATGTACTTGTGGAGTACCTTAAGAGTTTTAATGATTATTAGACTATTACTATAAGGTGGAAATGTGTATTTTATAAATGTTAAGCATTTAAACATAAAATCTCAAAACCCTCTGGGAGAATCCCTAACCAGAGTATCCCATGCCCTGTCATAAAGTATTTGATGAATGTGATTGTTTACATGGATCTGTTTTGGACATATGGAAAAGAATTGCACCCCCCCCAATGATGTAACAAAGTTATCAATGTTATGAGGAATGTTACTTAAGATGATCCTTGCCACCTTTTTCTCTCCTTGTAGGCGCCTAACCAAGGAAAATGTGAAGCCTTCTGGAAGACAAATTGGGAAATTGAGCCACAGCAATCCAACCATTTTGTTTGATTATGTATGTTTCGAGACTGATATTATTTTAAGGGATTTTCTTTTTTGTTTTTACATCAACCAGTGGAAATACAATGATGTTAGGAAATGAAACATTGTAAGGTTGTGCTACAAACAGAATTATTACACAGTATGTTTAACACATTGATCTACTTTTCTAGTTCTCTGTAACAGTGCTACTATTATAGACAGTCTAATGTTATTTAGCACATTTCGATTTCTAGAAGCATTACTTGCTTTTAGTATTTAGAAACATTTGAATTATAATTTATTGTGATTCAGATATAACACTATTATTTCATATTTAGAAAGAGATTTCTAAAACACTTTTGACATGAGACTAGCCTCTGTCATGTGAAAATCCAAGTGTAGACTCCCTGGAATTATTTCCTAATTGGAAAGTGTAGCCTAAAAAAATACTCTCTAAGGCAATGATAGAATAGTAGGTTTTATATAAATATGAAATGATAGGAAACAACTTTAATTATAAGCATTATTTTTTTCTTTCGAAAAATAAGAAGTATAGCCATTACTTAGTTGGTGCAGGAGTCCTCTTTTGATTAGTTAATAGCGTCTATTCTTTGTTGCTGTCTTCCAGATCTTGTCACAAATACAGAAGTATGATAACTTAATAACACCTGTAGTGGATTCATTGAAATACCTCACTTCATTGAATTATGATGTCTTGGCATGTATCCTTTCAAGTGAAGTAATATGTGGATTGACATTTTATAAATCTTAATGGTAAATGTTTTATTTTCATTCTAAGTTCCTTTAATAACCATCTGAGGTTGATTCAGGTGGCTGATCTGAAGTTTGGCCAGTCAGTAGTGTGAGAGTGAGTGAGTATGCATGTTTGTGTGTCTTTGTACTGTATAAAAGGAGACATGTTAGGTTTACCAAACATCTTGATATAGGTGGAATCTACTTTGCTTGCTGAAAGATGGAAAAGAGGCTAAAGAAGAAAAGTTGGCACCACAATGAGTGTATTTTTCAATAATTTTTAATAACTTGAAGCAAACTTATTTCTTTGAAGATGTGTCATTTTTTGTTTTAAGGGTTTTTGTAAGAGATGTTATGACTAAAAATTTTTTCTTAACGTATGAAAGATTGTATCATTGAAGCTTTAGCTAATCCAGAAAAGGAGAGAATGAAACATGATGACACAACCATCTCAAGCTGGCTTCAGAGTAAGTGTTTTTATTTTTCCAAAGATGAAATTACTGTCCGTGGTAATTGCCATGTTAGACATTATATTACCTATGCTCAGAGACTTTTAATAGCCTATTTGTTAAGAGTTTATGAGAATATCTAGCCACTCAGCTTGTTCTACAGGGTGATCAAGTCACTTGGCTGTGTAAGAAGGTTCATATTGTAGTTACTCATTTTTCTAATTCAAGAGACTATGATAGAATTTGGATAAGCATTACTGGGGAGGTGAAAATCCTCTTCTCCTCAAGTAACATTATTTTGGAAGAGTTGGTCTTAAGAGAATTAGTCTCACTTCTTCCCATTCCATCCTGAGGTTCTAGGCATCTTAAAAGAACAAAAACTCAACTGTTTAACCAAAAAAATCTAGGCACATTTCTTATTATTTCTTGTGTCTTTGGTTTCTAGCAGTTAGTTTCTTTTCTTTCAACCCATTATATCTTTCAGCCTATTGTAACTGAATCTTGCAGTGACTCCCCATTGTCCTTTAAAGTCTGAAATCTTTAATAAGTCATACAAGTAAGTTCTTTTGAAATAAGATCCTTAATCACCATTTTAGCCTCATCTTCCCCCCCTCTCCAATCTTCTGAGTTCCATTAGTACTGAACTACTTGCACTTGCCATGGTCCTTTGGCACATACTATTTTCTCCACTTGGAATACCCTTCCATGGCCAGTTACCTCTCCCACTCCATGTTCTATTTATTCATTAGATTCACTTCCTTTGGAAACCTTTCACCCGCAAGTCTGAATTAGGTGCTCCTCTTTTGTACTCCCATGGAACCTTTTACTCATCGTAGTTATTTCAGTTTACTTTTTGTATCCTCCACTAGCCTAAGCTCTGTGACGGCAGGACCTGTGTTTTGTCTGGTATCATTTAGGTTCTTAACAAATAATTGTGAAATAAACTATAGAGTACTTGACTTTACTAGAATCTCCTCCTCTAGTATTGACTGGGGTTCCTCTCTATTCACGATATGATTAAGGACTATTGGTTAAAATTGGTCTCTTATCTGCTTCTCGGTCTGGCAATACTTTACCTAATTCCTTGCCCCTCTACAGCTAGTAGCACATTCTTAGATAAAAAGAGATTTTTTTTCTTGACTCAGACATCCAAGGGGTGGGCGTTTTGCTGTTTATTCAAGTTTCTGAGTCATCTCCAAGATTTCATTGTGTCCTAATGTCACAGACTGTGGAATCAGGCTGCATAGATTGAATCACTGCTCTATTTTGTACTAAGTACATGACCATGCGCAAGTTTTGTGACATATCTGTTTTGAATTTGCCTCATCAATAGGTTTATACCAACCTAAGATGATAGTTGCAAGGATTAAACGGGATAATCAACATAAAGTGCTTGGTACAGTGCTTGGCATATGTATGCTCGATAAATATTAGTTATTAATTATAAAACTCTGTTCAATGGCATCAGCAATACAATTACTTCTACCTTATTTTCATTTAGAAATTTAGCTGAAGAAATGACAATGTTGTGCTTTTTGTTTTATAAACTGTTTTTACTCCTTTTTTATTTCATATAGGTCTGGCTAGTTTCTGTGGTGCAGTTTTTCGTAAATATCCAATTGATCTTGCTGGTCTTCTTCAATATGTGGCCAATCAGCTAAAGGCGGGCAAAAGGTATTCGTAGCAAATTATACATAAATGAAATCTTCTGATGGTCTTAGGGTATTGAGATTGCTGTTATCCTGAAAGACTACTTATTGGTTGTAGGCTCAAGTAGAATAGTTGCTCACTTATACGATAACTTAATACATAAAGAGACTTTTTTCCAAGGATAAATGTAATATTTGGCTATACTTTAACTCAAAAAAAAGACACTTTAAATTATTTTGACTACCTATTAGGCTTTTGAGTAAATGACTAATATGGTATATTGTATATCCTTTTATGGTAAATCTTATCAGACCATTGACTATGTTACTAGATAGTGATTGAGTTTTATTACATTGAGCATCTAGTAGACACATGCTTGTTTATTTTGAGGGTGTATATAGTATCCTTAAAATGTAATTAATTTTTGAGTTTGAACTTTAGAGATACATAAGGCTTATATACCTTTTGGACAGTGTCCTCTTTTCTTTATAAATACTGAATCTTATTTTTTTCTGGGTTGATATTGATGCTTAGAGTTTGAATTATGTACAATGTGTTAAACCTCACCAGCAGTACACTGACTAGAATCAAAGAAGTGGAAATTGTTTTTGAAATCTTTTTGGTAGAAAACAAACAAACAAAAACTTACAAGCTGTCTGGTGTTCTAAACAAGTAATTCCCTAGGTAATTCTTGACAGATTCTTATTTTGGCTTAGGGAAAACTTTAAAAAAATATTTATTTATGCTCCGGATTTTATCAGCACATCATTTATCCTCATCTGTCAGCCATTTCTATACATTTTACTCTTTTCTGTCTATAGGCCAGGAGAACATACATTGTTTTTTAAATCTATAACTCAGTTTTCTGTACTGTGAATACAGTTTTGTGACCATCTCATTAAAACATAGTTTAAGGAAAAATTAAAATTGTTTCATTGGTACTTGCATACTATTTTGCATGAGGGCTCTCTTGTTTTTAAGAACTATCTTGAGGATAAGTAAGGCAAGTTGAGTGAATAAGCACTTGATAAAAATCTTAGACAACTGTTTCTTTGTCTATTAGCTTGTCTCTTGGGTCTAGCTTTACCTTTGGGAAAACATCTGTTACTTGTTTTTTAGGAAAGAATGTTTTTGCTTTGTCTTTATTATTTAACTAATTGAAGAAAATCTTAGAAGTCATAAGGCATTATTTCCATTGGTAGTCCTAAACTTTGAGAATTAAAATGCATAACTATCAGCACATTACTAAAATGTGCTTAGGGCTGCCTACTAAATTGTCATCTTTGGCTCAAATATCACAACTTGGAACTTCCCTTCCTCTTTTTCCTTCCTCCCCTCCCTTTCTTCCAAGTGTATATGACTACTCTACATCTTTATTCCTTTTCAGTAATTGGATTGTTTAGAGAGATGGCTGTATATCATCAAAAATATATTGGCCATTTTGTATTAGAGTATAAAAATTGCTCTGAAGGACATTTTTGAGTCAGCTAATAAAAATGAAATATGAATGGTAGATTAAATTATTATTTCAATGTTAGATTTAGTAAAAGTGATAATGGTGCTATGTTAATAGTTCTGTTCTTAGAAAATGCATTCTTAGGAATTTTAGGGGTACAGGGCCCTGATATAAATAATTTATCCTCAAATGGTTAAAAAAGTGTGTGTGTGTGTGTGCGCGCGTAGACAAAGGGGAGGAGGAGGAAGAGGAGGAGGGAGAGGGAGGTAGAGAAAACAAATGATAAAGCAAACAGAAGTAAAAATGTTAATAGATGAAGTTGGGGTAAAGGGTATGTGGATATGCTTTGTATTATTTTTGTTTTCTGTTTTTGCATCCTGTCTGTAACTTTGAAATTATTTCCAAGTAAAAATAGCTAAAATAAACATCTATATAGCAAATTATTTTTCAGTATAGTTCCAGGAATGCTGTTCCTAAAAACCAGTTCAGCCCCATCTCTCATATTTATGCACATATAATTTAGGGATTCTCAGGATATTAATTATAATATATTGTCACTTTTATATTTGAGATTTTAACTGTAGACTGTTTCTTATTTTTTTGGAATAGTTTTGACCTGCTTATATTGAAAGAAGTGGTACAAAAAATGGCAGGAATAGAAATTACAGAGGAAATGACAATGGAGCAACTAGAGGCCATGACTGGTGGAGAGCAGCTAAAAGCTGAGGTGAGACTTGCTATTTTTGTTTATCAACTTTTTAAATTCATAGTGTATGCATCATCATGGTAAAGAATCCAAATAATATATAAGTACATAAAACCAAATGTCAAAGTCATACATACCTTCCTCTCATAGCCACCCGTACCTCCCTTTTAAAAAATTGAAATATACACTTGGGAGGCTGAGACAGTGCGCTCTAATTGTGCCACTGCATTCCAGCAGAGAGAGAGACTAGTTATTTTAACCTTTTTTAACACATCGACTGTCACACTGGAAAAAAATTTTTTCCTTGGGGCCACGGTGTTTTATTACGGAAATAGAATAAAAACTTTAGAAACAAAACGATCTTTTCTAATTTAATGAAAAAATTAATGAAAAACAAAATTTTTGACTTTT
Organism: Avahi laniger; assembly: GCA_963575035.1. Taxonomy (NCBI): domain Eukaryota; kingdom Metazoa; phylum Chordata; class Mammalia; order Primates; family Indriidae; genus Avahi; species Avahi laniger. The sequence goes on along the minus strand of CAUYSK010098638.1, from coordinate 25,071 downwards.
ATTCATTTAATCCACGTTTTTAGAATTAATTTGTCAATATTAATTGTAACAATAAGAACATCAACAAGATTTTCATACACCAATTGCAGGGTTTTGCCCAGGTTTTGCTTCACGAGGTCCCGGGCTAAAAACTAGCGTGAGTTAAATACAACTCTCATGGTAGTTAATGTGTTAAAAACTGAAACAAAATGTAAAAGACAGTAAGTAATACATCTGTAAGGAAAATAAATACCAAATCTTTTTGATCCTTGATATCCTTAGTGCTGTAAATCTTAACATAGTTGCTGTGTTGAATTTGTTCCACACTGAATAAAGAATAATCCTTTATGTGGGATTGTAAAGTGGAAAATGGAAAATACGCTGAAGTTTAAACACAATTGGCAGTTATCTTTAAACCAGTGACTACAATCAGTAATAGTGTCCCTAAAATAAATTTGTGAAGAAGGGGAAGGAATGTAGAATGTAGGAGGTTTTTATATTAAGTATTGTAACTCAACTTTTTTCTCTTTTTCAAATCAGGTGGCATGGGTTATATATTGTACACTGGTAAATTTGTGTCTTCTCTTACATAGGGTGGTTATTTTGGCCAGATCAGAAACACTAAAAAATCCTCTCAGAGGTTAAAGGACGCACTATTGGATCATGATCTTGCTCTTCCTCTGTGTTTGCTTATGGCTCAGCAGAGGAATGGGGTAGTCTTTCAGGAAGGTGGAGAGAAGCATTTGAAACTTGTGGGAAAGCTCTATGACCAGGCAAGTTAAAGTGGCTTTTATGTTTATGTAGACTTTTTTAGTCCTGTTAAAGAAAAATAGAGAATGTGATATAATTTGAAAAATGTCATTTTTGTGCATCTTATGAGTATGAAACAGCTCTAATGTAAAGTGGACATTCTGGAAATAGGGCCTATTTCTGTGCAAATTATGATAATTTAAGAGGTGGTTCTAGGAGATGTTATATATAAGGCTTTCAATTAGGCATTCCTTTATTAAATTCCTGTAACTTCAAGCTGTTTGCTCTTATATCTTTCCTGATCTCTGGAAATCCGAAATTTCAATCACAACAGAATAGATGCTATGTCCTTTTTTTCTTTGTATTATAATTGGTGATAAATACATTTTGTGGCTAATCATAGGTGTTGGCACTTAATATTTATAAATATATAAATAGTTTTCATCTTTTAAGGACAAAGGAGTTGATTTCTATTTGCCTATGCTTATTGTTTTATGTGATTTAGGTAAATATATTCTACTAAAAGTAGCTTGGAACTTAAGAGACCCAGTTGGCTATTAAAGCCTTGGATTAGACAACCTATCAGGACCTTGGCATCTTTTTTGTAATATGATTATGTGATTATGTTTGTAGATGGTCTCTAAAGTCCTTTTAAGTTATAAAATTTGGATTCTTCTTTGTTAATCAAAATCTTGTTAAAATGACATGTCTTAATCATTTTGGAAAATATTTGTTGATTTTGTAAAATGGTTGTACATCTTTTTTTTTTGTCTTATTTTTAACATTTAGTGTCATGATACCCTGGTACAGTTTGGTGGGTTTTTAGCATCTAATCTAAGCACAGAAGATTATATAAAGCGAGTGCCTTCGATTGATGTGCTTTGTAATGAATTTCATACACCCCATGATGCAGCATTTTTCCTGTCTAGGCCAATGTATGCACACCATATTTCGGTAAGTACAAGTATCTTTGCTGCCATTCAATTATGATTACAGATTATTTCTTAACTGTTTTATTTGTAAATACATTTTAGTTTGACATAGATATAGTTTGTCTCTTGGAGAGTTACTCTTTTGTTAATATTCAGCTCTGAATAGTGTACAATGAATACGTCCATTTTTAAGATAGATCTTACCAGTTCTGTAACTTTCCTGTTACTTTTCCACCAGTTGTCCAGGTTGATGTCTTATGGACCCTGTAGGACTGTAGTTCTCAAACGTTAGTGTAGATGAGAACCACCAGAGAAGCATCTTAAAAACTCACAATCCCATGTCCCGAAATTCTAATTCAGCAACTTAAAGGGAGCCTGGGAATTTTTTAAATTAATTTTTGTTTGTTTTTAAATAAGCACTAGGTGATTCTGATGCATATGAATCTAGGTACATCACTCTGAGAAACACTCCTGTTGACTACAGGGAGTCTTGTTTCCTCAGTGACAATATCCCTGTCAGACTTGCTATTACCCATACTGCCTTCAAAGAAAGGAAGACGAACAGAAAGACTTAACCCTTCCAGTCCCCTAAAAATTCTTCCCTTTTCTATTATATAGCTTCTAGAAAAGGTATGTTCATGGTTCTTGTTTTCTCTCCACTTAAACTGTTCCAGAAAAGCAAGCAAACAAACAAACAAAAAACTGCCCAGAAGTAAACTAGAAACTTCCCCAGCATGGCATCCCAGTAGTGACTGTACTGAAATTCAAGTAAGGATGTGGGGGGAGAGGAGACAGCCTTCCCTCATCTGCCAGCTGGACTGTTCCCTGCAAAGCAGTGACCTGTAATGGGAATTTACTTTTCCTTTCCTCTCAGAGCCATGGTCAATCCTCTGGAAACTGTGGTACATCCCTACTCTGCCTGGAGCCCCAGCATATTCTTTATTTTTTTGTAGGCTTGGATTCTGACCCTTCTGTTTATTTGTTGTTGTTTTTAAGTCTGTACTGTACAAGGCTTTCACTACAGATTTTGGGGAAGGTCTTGGTCCGTTCTCTTCAACTATGATCCCTTCTTTGTTCCTAGTAGGGATACAGAGCCGTGTAGTAAGAGGTATACAAAAAAGGTGCTGAGAAATTTGGAGTCTAAATTGATCATTTAATCAGTGATCTGCTGTTAGCATTTACATATCAACTGCCTCAGCCTCCCACTTCCCTCCAACAACTAACTGTTATTGATTTAATTATCACTTTATTAGCATTATGCAGCAGTTCCTGTGCTATATGCTCCAGAGGGGAAAAAGGGATAAGGGAGTGGTATTAGGCCTGGTCTTCCTCTTTATATTCTCTCAATCCAGAGAATTATATGCTGTCTTTGTGTAGTTATGTCTTGTGTTGTCGCCCCACCCCACAGTAGATCAGTCTCAGCTATACAACAGGGGACCTGATTTCTTGAAGGACTGAGGTGGGAGAATTGCTTCATCTCAGGAATTTTGACCTGCCCTGTGCTATACTGAGAAGTGAACACACTAATCAGCGATATTGAACCCTGGCAAACAGGAACACCTGGTTGCCTGAGGTTGGCTGAACTTTTCCAGGTCAGAAAATGGAGCAGGTCATTCATACCAGTAGCTACCTTTTCTCTAGCCTATGTAAAATAATTGTCTTTGTCTTTTAAGAGATCTAAAAATCTAAACAAAGAAATGGCATTTTCCTCAAGGGTTGATGAAGAAAATAGAGAACTATATGGAAGTGGCTATGTAGACAAGTCAGGGATATGTGTTTTACGTGTAACACGCATGCCACTCTCTGGAAAGGAAGTTCCTTGACAACCTTGGTTGCACTGGATGAGCATCCAATCTGCCCTGGGGATCCTTGCTTTTGCTTCTTGCGTGAAAGCCTTTCTTGAAGACCCTTCGATGAAAGAATGGAAATGTATGAGCATTAGATGACTGCTAGGTCCCTTCCATAAATTGACTACCAGCAGGCTCTCTTGAGAAAAATTGAGCCAAACGCTGCTCAGATTCTTGGGCCAACAAGAGACTTTTGAACACTAATAAGAAGTACAGCAGTAATTGTGGATATTAGTTATATTCCATACGTCTAGTTCCCGGTGACTTGAGATATATGGAACTGTTATACCTCTCCCTTTAACTGAGGTCCGAAAGAGCTCAGTTCATATTCTAGATCTTGCCCAAATCAGGTAACTAGGCTATCTTATGCAGGTAGTGTCAGCACTATTTTATCCCATGTTTTGTTAGAACCTTAGCAGTTGTCATGCTGCTCACCTAGATTCGTATTAATTACCTTCAATAAGACCTGCTCTCTAAATTAAACAACGCTTTGTTATCCCAGCTCTTATTCTCTCAGGTCTCTGATGTAATTGGGACCCCTCTCTCATAACTAATGTGTTTTTAGCTTTGTCATTTGTGTGGTCACAGTAGTTATCAGCATGTTCTCTAAAATGGGGATAACAGGAGATGAATCTTCCTACTACTGGAACGATTGTAAGAGTCTCAGATCCTGCTTGAGATACCCTCTAGAACAAAGAGAACTTGGTACACTTTCAGTCCAGGGAGGCTGAGAGTATAGCAGCACCCAGAGCACTCAGGAAGGCAGGCAGGCAAGCAACTGGACTGTAAGTTACTGAGACACTTTTGTCCATCACAGTGCAGAATTGGAAGTGGAACCTTTGACCTCTGACTGTCTAGTTTTGGGTTACATGTTTAGCACAAACTGAATGATTTAAGTGATTTTCTATCACAAAAAAGCTGCTAGTTTTAGAACCTAGTCTCTTAGGTTCATCTTAAGGATGATGCCTAACCCAGTCAAGCATTTTCTGGGTGAGAACTTTTTCATCCTAAAGAGACTGAATGACATGAAACAATAGCAAGAACTCTACCTAGTGTTCTTTTCTTTTTTTACATTTGGCATACACATATCTATGAACTAATATGCAGTGCCTCCTGTTGTACTAACAGATTTTTTTTAATACAATTAAGAGTATGGCCTTTCTTTGACTCTCTCCCAAATTAGGATAAACCAACCAGTCAGGCCAAAGAAACTGCAGTGTCAGTTCTGACATGCTTTAAACTTCAGTATACTACAGCCTTTGTTAGAAAATTTTATTTGGCTTAGCAGTAGGGGAACCAGCTGGTCCTAGTTTGCCTGGAACTTTGCTAGTTTTAGCATTAAAGTCTTGCATCCTAGGAAACTCCTAAATCCTCAGCAAACTCAGACAGTTGGTCACTGTACTTACTAGTCTTATATTAATAGTAACACTCTCATAACTTTTCTTAGTGTTGATCCAGCTTCTTAATTGATAAATTATAACAGTTGGTAGGGACTACATGTAGTGATTGATACTACATTTTGTTCTGGTTGGCTGTTACTATTAATAGTTCTCTTCTGCCTCTTTACTAATGTTAAGACCCTCTATTTGGTTCCCTTGAATATCCTAAAAGCAGGACTGGAAGCCCTACATGTTCCATTCCTGATACAGCAGTAAGTAAGAAGGAGTAGGGTAGGTGGGATGGATAGGGGTAGGGGCACACATACCATGTTCACTTACTCGACAGGTCGGATTCAATAGAAACTTCTGAAAAACTCCTAATCAGCACACAGGACTAAAGATTGGAACAGCCTCCAGGGATGATTTATCTTAAAATAAATGTTGTAAGAAACTAGAATTCTGTAACAGGTTTGAGATTGATAGTCTTTTGATTCTTTAAAAGGCAATATAAATTTTTATACCATGAAAGTCAAAGCTATAAATTATGTTGTATATATGTGTATGTATGTATGTGTATTTGATTTTTATCTCCAGTCAAAGTATGATGAACTTAAAAAGTCAGAAAAGGGAAGTAAACAGCAACATAAAGTTCACAAGTACATTACATCATGTGAGATGGTGATGGCTCCCGTCCATGAAGCAGTGGTCTCCTTACACGTTTCCAAAGTCTGGGATGACATCAGCCCTCAATTCTATGCCACATTCTGGTCATTGACGATGTATGACCTTGCAGTTCCACACACCAGCTATGAACGGGAAGTCAATAAACTTAAAGTCCAGATGAAAGCAATTGATGACAATCAGGAAATGGTAGGTTTTTGTTTCAGTAGCTCAAGTACAGTAACTTTATGGCATTAATTCAGTGTTACCCATACTTTGAAATTGTTTTAGCTCAGGTTTCTTAAACCTGTGATCTTGTCGGCATGTAATATTTTCTTAAGTAGGTTTAATGGTAACCTCTCAATGGGTTGGCAGGGGCTTGGTGGGTGGGGCTATGATTAATCAAGGAATATTTGAATTTGCTTTTCTACTGATGACTATGTTAGTAACTTAAAGTGATCTGTGTAACTCTATTTGTAAGAACAGTAGGAGTTCCCACGAGGAGAAGACTTATTGAAAAGCTGAGTCTTGAGCTGGGCAGGACTTGAAGGTACATTAGGTTTGAAAATATTGAGTAGATAGGTAGGTCACTGCTAGGTTCCAGCAAAGGCAGGAAGTAGTCTGGCTTTTAAGGAGACCACTATTACTGTAGTGAGTGTGCTCAGTGATAAATTTGAATAGTTAGGATGGGGCCAGATCGTGTAGGGCATTGAAAGTCAGGTGGAAAAGTATACTTGGTAAAATTGAGAACTGTTTTAGATTGCTGAGCAGAGAAGTAATAATGGCAAAAAGATGCTTTCAAAAGATTATTTATGACAGCCATATGAAGGATGCTTTTTACAGGGGAAGGGACTAGCATTAGGTTAAAGACCAGCTAGATGGCTTTTTGGATAATTCATTGTGAGGTATCTAGGGCATGGACTATGGTGGAGGTAGTGGGAATGCCCAAGTCTTGTAAACAAGTGGGATATAGGAATAAAGAAGAAGAAAGAGCCAAAGATGACTCCATGCCTAAGACTAATAGTATCAGCGGTAGGAAGGTAGCCTGTTTTGGTGGTGCATGAGGACTTGATGACACTGTTCTGGATGCGTTGAATAGAGATAAAAGCACTTCTGAGTGGACTTACTGTACATCCATGTTGAAGTAATTATAAAGTATCAGCATTTATCTCTTCAAATTTTTTAATTAAAAGAAGGAAGGTAATGTACATATAGTTAAAAAAGTATCTAACTTATACTTTGTAGCCTCCAAATAAAAAGAAAAAAGAGAAGGAGCGCTGTACTGCCCTTCAGGACAAGCTTCTTGAAGAAGAAAAGAAACAGATGGAACATGTACAGAGAGTTCTACAGAGATTAAAACTGGAAAAGGACAACTGGCTTTTAGCAAGTAAGTTGTTGGAATTGTTACACTCCTGCTTCTGGTAAATTACAAAAGCAAAACTTTATAACTTTGGAGATGTTGAAGTGTTTTTTTGTGTTTCAACTCAATGTTCACTATTCCATTCTTATTCAATAATACAAAATCACATGTTCACTGAAGGAACCGATTTAGTTTGCTGGTAAAATTAATTATAGCTACAATACTGGCAGCTTATCATTCAGCTTTTCTGTATAAAATCATATTTCTGGAGAAATTATAGATAGAAAAAATGTCCACAGAGTAAAAATGATAGTCTTATCCCAAGCATGACCTTTTGGTTACAAACTATAAATAGCTTGTGGTTTTATAGTAATCTCTACACTAAAGTTAATATGTTGTCATGTTTAGTGGCCTTGAGGCACTTGAGGAAGAAGTTTACCACTTAATATATTCTTCCCTTATTTTTAGAATCTACCAAAAATGAGACCATCACAAAATTTCTACAGCTGTGTATATTTCCTCGATGTATTTTTTCAGCAATTGATGCTGTTTACTGTGCTCGTTTTGTTGAATTGGTACATCAACAGAAAACTCCAAATTTTTCCACACTTCTTTGCTATGATCGAGTAAGTTCTTTTTATTGCAACCTTTAAAAAAAATCTCACACAAAGATAGCTAAACATTTTAATCTATAGACGTATTATTGTGTGTGTTTAAAAGCATGAACTCAAGAGCCAAGTGCCTAAACTTGAATCCTAGCTCTACTGCTTTCTAGCTATATGATCTTTGGCAAATTATTTAACCTCTCTGTGCCTCGGTTTTCTTATCTGTAAAATGGGATAATAGTGCCTACGTCATAAGATTGTTGTGAGGATTAAATGAGTCACTACATATAAATAGCACTTCGAGTAGTACCTGATGTGTAATAAGCACTCAAGGTTAAACTGTTAACTCAGCATTTGCATTTACATGTTGTGTCATAGTAGGTAGGACTCTCTTCTCCATTCTTAACATTCACTCCTCAATAAAACAACAAAGACGCTTACACCTTTGCATATACATAAAAGCAGGGAAGCTTTTAAGCATGGTCATATTTGCAGATTTTGCATCTTGCTTTTTTCTTATATTAAATTACTACAATTTATGATTTTAAAACATAATGTATGGTACAGCATGTCAGCTGCCAATTTCTACTTTCTATCAGCTTTGCCTCTGCTTACTGTTCCCCAACCCCAGTAATGTGGTTAAGTCTTTAAGAAGTTATTATGTAATAATAATGATAGTTTGTTTCCTCTGTCATTGTAAATCAACTTTCTTTATAAAAGTTCTTTTTTGGGGGAGGGGTTGCTTTATGAATGTGCTATTTCCCCACAAAAACCAAAATCTCCAAAGGTCTCTGCAAGTGTAAATATAAAAGGGGAAAATACATTTTGCCTAAACTTACCTGTTCATTAATATTTGCTATAACATCTTTTAATATTTTCCAACTGATTTTGACCTTGATTTATTTATATTTTTCAAACATTTTTTTCCTGTAGGTTTTCTCTGACATAATTTACACAGTTGCAAGCTGTACTGAAAATGAGGCTAGTCGATATGGGAGATTTCTTTGCTGCATGTTAGAGACTGTGACCAGGTGGCATAGTGATAGAGCCACATATGAAAAGGTATGACTAATAAAAACTCTTATATTTTACCCATGTATATGATGACCACTTCCAGTAATTTCTAGATTGTTCAGCTTTAAAAAGGAAGCTGAGTTTAAGATTCAGTTGTAAAACAGTATTTAAAAGTACAATTAGTTCATTGTTTAAAAGTGCTATAATCTCAAACTGACATTCTAAACTAATATCATTGAATAAGTTGAACCTTTCTGTGAAAACTGCCTATCATCCAAATAAGTATGGTGTTTTTACATGGAAACATTGATCTATTCTACTTAAGTTGAATTCAGCTTCTACTATTTTGTAGGACATAATTTTTCTTTCAAATGACAGAGTAGTTTTTTTCTCTTAGGAATGTGGAAACTATCCAGGATTCCTTACCATATTACGGGCAACTGGATTTGATGGTGGAAATAAGGCTGATCAATTAGACTATGAAAATTTTCGACATGTCGTACATAAATGGCATTACAAACTAACCAAGGTAAAAATTGGATTTTTCAAAGGTGATTTTTTTTCTCTTTATATTCGTACTTTTATAATAACGGATCTTAAAATGTTTGTTGTAGGCATCGGTACATTGCCTTGAAACAGGCGAATATACTCACATCAGGAATATCTTGATTGTGCTAACAAAAATACTTCCTTGGTACCCAAAAGTTTTGAATCTGGGTCAGGCTTTGGAAAGAAGAGTGCATAAAATCTGCCAAGAAGAAAAAGAGAAGAGGCCAGATCTATATGCATTGGCTATGGGGTAACAAAATTATACTTTAATGTGATTTATGAGACTAGATGACAGAAGGATTCTGAAGACTTTAAAATGTTTTGCAGTATTGAAGTTTATCTTCTGCCTTACTACAGGAGATTATGGGAGATTATGCGATCATGTTCCCACAGGCTGGTGAGAGTTGTCACTTCTGATTATCAAATTCCGGTCTATACTGGATGATAGTTTCAAAGCCATATATAATATTTCTCGATTGGGATAAAATATAATTTTGTCATCACAGTGGAGTTATCAGATCTTCAAGAGCAAAAAGAAAAAAATCATCTTAGTTTAAGGATTAGTTTATATTGAAATTTTTATTTTTAAGAAAGCAAGGTTTTCTATAAAAACCTTTAAGAACTTACCTAAAATTAATATTTTTATTCTCTAGGACCAAGTAGTGGAGTAAATAACTTGCTAATTTTATTCTTGTAAACCTCATATTTGTGCTTTTTGATTTGTATTTGTATATTTAAACACTTTGTGCGACTTTCAGCTACTCTGGGCAATTGAAAAGTAAAAAGTCATACATGATACCTGAAAATGAGTTTCATCACAAAGACCCCTCTCCGAGGAATGCAGTTGCCAGTGTACAAAATGGGCCTGGTGGTGGGCCTTCTTCATCATCAATAGGAAGTGCATCCAAATCGGACGAAAGTAGTGCTGAGGAGACTGGTATGCTTATTTATAGAAACTCATAAGTAATACGTTTTGTTAGAACAAAGTGAAATTTTTTCTATCACATAACAAATACAATACTGGCTTAGTATCACCCTGTTTTTTCCTACTTATTCTGTAATCATTTTGTGTTGAAATTATAGTTTATTTACATTCGGGGCTTGTTAAATAAAACCTTACTTTTATTTCAGATAAATCAAGGGAGAGATCTCAGTGTGGTGTGAAAGCTGTTAATAAAGCTTCTAGTGCCACACCAAAAGGGAATTCAAGCAATGGAAATAGTGGCTCTAACAGGTAGGATTACTGTGCTGTGTATGATAATTCTAAATTCTTAAATGATTAGCCTCAGGAATGGAAGGGAGCTGGTAGTTGAGTAATATGAAAGTCATTTGTGTTGAACTTTAAAATTTTGTATGTATCCTTATTTTGAGGATGTGCTTAACATCCTAATTATGTTTTATATCATGACTTTGTTTTCCCTTTTGGGATATACAGGGGAATACAGGTGTGAAGTTAAAAAACAATTTTAGGATAAAGTGATTGCAGTGTCTGGACAGTCTGAGTAAGAATAGTTAACATAAGAAAAGCTTACACTAATTTAGAATAGTGATCCGTCCAGTTAAGCAATCCATTTCCTGATAGTAGCTCCCTTGGTTGGTTTGTGGGATATGTTTTTGGTTGTTACCTTGTTATTCTCAAAGGGTATGAATATATACAAAAAAGGGCTTGATATTATTTTAATCATTCTTTTTAATCTATTTATGAATATGTTTATTTACTGTATAAAGAAATACTTCATTCTTAAAGTCCTTTAGTTTTTGTAGGGCTTCCCTTAGTTCTAGTATTTTTGAAGTCAGTAAGAAACCCTTTATGATTTCAAACATGGGATATATTTTATTATTTGTCTTAAAATCCTATCTTTTTATTCATAAACAGCAAAGCTGTTAAAGAAAATGACAAGGAAAAAGGGAAAGAGAAAGAAAAAGAGAAAAAAGAAAAGACTCCAGCTACTACTCCAGAGGCCAGGGTACTTGGTAAAGATGGTAAAGAAAAACCAAAGGAAGAGCGGCCAAATAAAGACGAAAAAGCAAGAGAGACCAAGGAAAGAACACCTAAGTCTGACAAAGAGAAAGAAAAATTCAAGAAGGAAGAAAAAGCTAAAGATGAGAAATTCAAGACTACTGTCCCCAACGTAGAATCAAAATCGTCTCAAGAAAGAGAAAGAGAGAAGGAGCCATCCAGAGAAAGAGATATAGCAAAGGAAATGAAATCAAAGGAAAATGTTAAAGGAGGAGAAAAAACGCCAGTTTCTGGGTCCTTGAAGTCACCTGTTCCCCGATCAGATATTACAGAGCCTGAAAGGGGCAAGTGTACCTTTCTTTATATGTATTTAGCTTTTGTTGTTTTAATGTACAGTTGTTACTGTCTCCTTGTTTTGGTGAATTATTTAGGGATTTTGCTAGGGGAACTGGGTGGTCTTAAAAGTTGGTGATTTTTTTAAGTGTTTGGAAAAACTAGGAATATTACTTATTCTGACTTTTTTTTTTTGTCCTAACAGAACAGAAACGCCGCAAAATTGATACCCACCCTTCTCCATCACATTCCTCCACAGTAAAGGTTAGTATAGCCTGAGGAAGGCAGCGTCCATGTTAGGCTCACCTGTTTGGAATACCAGTGTCCTGACTTCCTTCAAGTCTTGTGCCAAGTATTCACTGGAGCCACTGGAGGTTTTATATTGCATTAGAAAATGAATTTTTTCGGTATTGGTGGACTGATTTTTTTTCCTATTGAGTATTTTTATTATAAAAATGTTAAAACTTCAAGGACCTAGCACTAATTTTGTAGTGTTTCAAAGTGCAAGAGAAATTTTACCCAGAAGTGCCTCAACTGCTTTAAGCAGTCTTTTTTGGAGTGCAATGGTAGCTACAAGCAAATGAATCTTTTCAGCAGAATGAAGCCTATTTTTCAGCATAAATATTGAAGAATATATATGAAGACTTCCTGGATGATACAGGATAAACAAGATACCTCTGAATTCATCAAGTTTGATGAGCATCATACCGATGTGTGCCTTCTAAGAAGGAGTCTTGAAAGGAGTTCCATTTTAAAGTCTCCTTGGTGATCAGTTCTCCTGTAGTTGTGTATATTCAGTGAGCATGCAGCTTCTGTTCTATCTTCCCTTGGAGGTTTGTTTATACCCATTGGGTTCCCAACAAGTTGAACCTTGCGTTACGATAAAAGCAGATGTGGCATCCAGTCCTACCACCCAGCAAAGAGAAACCCCAGGCATTCAACTGCAGCACAAAATCGTGGGTGTAGCCTTCTTGAAGACTCAGGGTAGCCATTCCTTGCTCCATATTTAATTTTAATTCTAAAGTCATCTAATTTCATGGAATCTTTGAATTTGCAGTACGTTGAACTTTTAAAACTGTAAGTTACTAATTCTTCATCAAGAGCACTGTGGTGGAATACCGTAATTGATTTCTTTTTCTTTTTCCTTTTTTTAATGCTTTTTTTTGTGTGGGAGGTGTGAGATTCACCATGATAGGCAATTTGCAAAAAAAAAAAGATTACTCATATATTTTGTTTTCTTTTTAATGTAATGCCACTGAATTTTCCACCTAGGATTAAAAAATGTGTATATTTATATTAGAGTTATGAGTAAAGTAAAATTTGAAACCTCCCAATTAAAGAAAAACTTTAAGTCAATATTGCTCTTCCACAGTGACCTCCACTATTTTAAACTTTTTGTGGAGAAAAAAATGTTTTGCTTTCTTAAGCCTTTTAAGTTACCTATAGCTTAAGTACAGAGATATAGAAAATGTGGCATCAACATTTTTAAAATTCTGAGCAGTGATTTTTATTTCTCACATTGAGTGCATATAATTTAGTTTTTTTTTAACATTACAATTCCATTACATGGTTTTGTTTTTGTTTTTATTGTTGATACTCATACTGATAATGACATCGTGAAATTTATCCTCACAAGAAGTAGCTGGTTTATTTCCAGGTTACAGCCATACTTCCCAAAGTTCCTCTGGGTTCTGAAAACTATGCCAGCTCACCTGTCATCTCCATTCATTTTCTACAGGACAGTCTCATCGACTTCAAGGAGTCTTCATCAAAGGTTTGAGTCTTTTAAAATCATCATGACTAAGTAAACCAAAAAGTTCTTGACTACTTTATTTAGTAGATATCCTCACCCTAGTAAATTCAGCAAGCTAGGATCAGTGGGAAAAGTTCTCTGCTTACTTAGAATAACCTTTGAAAATACCTATCACAAACTGAAACAACAGATGACAATGGTCCCTTTTAATGAAATTTTTATGTGTGTACTGTGGTGTTTCTGTAAATCTCTCCTTGCTGTGTTATCCATTCTCCTTTGATGCTTAAAAATCTGGAAATAAGTTTAAGATTTGGGGAAGGAGTTTTGGGAAATAGGCTTATTTAATTTCTCAAAATAAATATGCCAGATTGTTATCTGACTGTTTTTTAGACAACTCAAAAGACCAAAAAATAAATTTGATGCATTCACATAGTGTTTTATAAACTAAACTCATCTTAATCCATAAAATTCTTTATATATCCCTTGCTGAGGTACCTTTTTGGTAGTTGTGGCATAGTATCAGGAGATATAGTTAATTTAAAATAGTCATTCTCTTGGAGGGGACTATTCAACTTGGTGGTTGTGTTTACATGTCAGTATCAATTCTTACCTATTACTCTACTTTGAGTATTCTACTAAAAATAGTGTGCAGTTTGTCTGTCTTATTACAGAGTTCATTTCAGTATTATGGTTGAATTGTCCATTGTTCATGTTATTTTGTCTTTATTATTATAAAATTTGTACTCTCCTTTGATTTTCTACTTTGCCGCCTCTTACAAGTTACAAGCAAATGAATCTTTCCAGCAGAATGAAGCTTATTTTGCGGCATAAATATTTCTAAGTGTGATTAAAAAATAAATCTGCTAAGCATGATTACTTGTGGACCAAATGAAATTTTGAAACAGAGCCAGATGATATTACTAACTGCTTTTAGATCTATAGATTTACAATGAAACGTCTGTGGATATTGGGCAGATAGCACTAATTTTTAACAGTTTAGATTAGCCAATGTGCCTGTGCCCTAAAACTGTAGCATTGTTTTTAGAATATACTGTATTAATCAAAGTTGTCTCAGCTGTACTGAGTACTTTTTTTTAAAGTAAAACTTTTTATTGGGTAAATTAAATATGTATTGCGATATAGTAGGTTTTCATAACCAGTTTCAGATTGTATATGTCAGTTTTGACCACCAGTGTCTTCTGTGGGCTATTTTAAATTAATGGGTTAACAGTGTTAACTTGTGAGTATTTACTGAGACATACTTCGGAGCAGCTTGCAACCTGCTGTTAAGATTAGTTGGATTTTCTAATCAGCGAGGCAGATTATGGTTCCTCACATTTGTGAAAGCCTTTTGAAAATAAAACATTTTGAGATAACTATCTCATTTCATGCTCATAACAGTGCTGTGAGATAGATAGGGCAGGTGGTAGTGTCTTTTTGACAAATGAGAGGCTGAAAAAGTTCTTAAGCCTTTTCTAGTGGCAAACAACTTGTTAGTACCAAAATGTGAACTAAAATTAAGGTTCCTTGATTATTACCATCCATTTCAACAGTAGTTGAAAGGGTTCTTAGTTCCTTTAGTGTGTTTGTCTTTTTTTTTGTAATTAGTAGTTCAAGTTTATCTGCCCATGCTTTTTTAAAAAATGGTGATTTTTTGGGCATTTAAAATTCAGTAGATTTATTCCACATGCTGCCAGAAAAATTTACAAATGACTTATCAGTTTACTTCTAAAAGTTATGACTCATACTACTTTTAAGATGCTAGCTTAGTGCTTAGCATGGTGCCTAGCAATAAGGTTAGGTATTCAGTAACTGTTTGAAATGAACTCTTAAGCCTTTGGACTTTGGTAAAGCATCCAAACTACTAGTTTTCAAAGTAGCTGATGTTGCATTTTTACATGTCTAGAAAGTTTAATAGTATATGAATGTTATAGAAAAAAAATATTTTACTGGATTTTGATCTCTAAAATTGATTATCTGTAATCTCACTGTTTCTGGGGTAGTTCTTTATAGAGGATTTGGAAGATATGTGTCTATTTTCATGTTATCTTGTCACTTGTACATATAAAATTGTTTCCTTGCTTTAGTTTGACTTTTTAGTTATACTTTGTCTCTGAGATTCTCTTTTTTATTATTTATTTGCTATTTTCACTTTCTAATTTATGGTAAGAGTAATACATGGATTTGGCTTTTCAAATGAGATTAGTTAAAGGGAGAAAAATCTAGCTTAGTATCCAAATCTTTTCTGTCATTTCACCCTCCACCGCTAATTTCTAACTGGCATGTTTCTAGTTTTGATCAGTTGTGTTTTGCTCTAGCAATTCTAGCAGCTACATTTGATGAAGAAAGTGTTAAAAGCATGCTCCACTAACCTAGCC
Organism: Avahi laniger; assembly: GCA_963575035.1. Taxonomy (NCBI): domain Eukaryota; kingdom Metazoa; phylum Chordata; class Mammalia; order Primates; family Indriidae; genus Avahi; species Avahi laniger. The sequence continues at coordinate 9,572 of CAUYSK010098638.1, read as the reverse complement.
TCTGTGTAATTTAGGAGGGCAGCAGTAGCCACCTCAAGGCAAAATTCAGCTTTTAATTTGTTCACCGCCTTAAAATCAGGATTTACAACCAAACGTAAGCCTAAAAATGAGGTCATCTTTATAATATTGAAGCCTTAATAAAGTCAGTGGAGCAATGTTCTTTTAAACAGATCTTGAAAATCAGTCAGCTTCTTTTTGGGACCTTAATGATCCCATTGTCAGAAATAAAAGCAAATCAAGAACAAAATCCAGCAATGCAACATACAGATCAATTTAACAAATCGTTAATTTTATTTGACAAACATGTATAGAATACTCACTGTGTGTACAAAGCACTTGGAAGTGTATAAAATTAGAAAAGACACCTTAGCTCTCCTACCATACTAGAAATTATGTTGTGGACAAAAATAAATGACATGAAACTAATACGGAATACCTGTCACAAAAAAGGTACATGTAAAATAATGTAAGAGTTCATCAGAAAGTGAGTTGCAGAGTTGAGGGGCAGTTGAGTACTGATGGCTTTGAGCTGTCTTTGAAGGCTAAGTAGGATTTTAAGAGATTAAGGCAAAAGTGATTTACCATCCTAGTAAAGAGAACTACTGAAAAGGAAGAGTGTTAGGGAGCAATGATAGCCACAACACAGAATGCATTGGGTGGCTGTGTCATAGGATATAATTGGAAAAAGATGATGGAAAGCTTGGAATGCCTAACCTAAAGAATATGCATTTTATTTGTTAGGCAATGAGAAACTTTGTGGGAAAGAGTATTGTGATCAGAACTATTCTTAGAAGGGTTGAAAGAAGGAATTGAATTGGGTACATTTTTAAACTAAGAATTTCTGATTGTATATTAGTTGAGTTATTCAACCTTTTTATGTTAAGAATGAAATATTTGAACATTAATACCAGAAGTAAGTTCTAGAAAAGTTTCTCAGTTCCTTGTAATACACACGGTTTAAAACTTCATTCTTGCCAGGGGTGTGTGTGTATGTATTAGTGATCCAAACCTTTTTTTTCCTTCTTTTATTGGGAAAAATTAAGCAATACTTCTGTTAGAGAAATCTTCTTTGAGTATTGCAGTAATATATTATTTCCTTTGTCTTAATCAGTTTCACAAGTAATATTTACTTAAGACATGAGTAAACTACAATTAGAAAAATCTAGAAGTCTCTTTTAAGGCATTCTACCTAGCAAGAGTATCTTTTAGACAAGTACTTTTATGACTGTTTATCATTCTCTTGCTCTTTGTTATTAATAAACATTTTGTCTACTTCAGTTTATGATCAACTTTTTTAAACATTGAAATTTTAAAGAATCCACTTCTGCATTGCTATGGCAATATTTTCCGAGCCAACTGAATTGAAAATGTTTGGTGGTGGTAAAAAATAAGTGTTTAACTCTAAAACTGATGGTCTTCTTTATTCATGTATTCCTTTGAATACCAAAGGATTTCCTTGTGTAAAAATATTTGACTTTTGACTCACTATTCTGTTTATTCCTAAGATATCTTTAAAATTCTGTACTTATGAGTTATATTCAGTATTCTGCTGCCTAATACTTTAATGTCTTTAAACATTAGCTTGTAGTAGTTATAAATGCCATAGGTTAGATATCTGATTATTTCCTGAGTACTTTCTAAATATTTTCTTTTATGATGTATTTTCATATTTACAATTTGCATAGGTAGGGTTATCTCTCAGTTATTTAGAGTTAGAATATTCTTGATGTTTGTCTGTTTTATTGCCTATTGGCCTTTTGGCAGATAAAGAATAGGCAGAGGAGAATATTGGTTCATCATTCTTCAGTCTTTTGGATTGTTTAATAATCCTTAGCTGACTAGATGGTTTTCTGAGCTATTTAGAACCAGTAAGACAAATTTCACAGTCAATTGTGGTTATTTGATAGAAATTAGAGTGCTTTCAGAAGTAGAGAATATTCAGCCTTTACATTTGTAAAAATAATTTAGGATAATCTCTGCATGGTTCACATTGAGGCAGAAAAGACTTATGAGTAAAGCCATGGCTAGGTTTTATTTTTATACTTTTGCTCATTGTCATCATTGACCACCTATCGGTGGATGGTAAGACTGTTTAAAATTTCCATAATAACATACAGGCTTTCTTTAAAATTTTACTTTCTTAAGGAAAAATGTTTGAGACCAAGCATCTCTGTCTTACTGTGGAATGGAGTTAGGAATAGTTACATATCAAATGGTTTAAGCAGGGGGAATGACAATAAAACACTTGAATTATATTGTAACAGTACTTGCATTTTAGTTTTTTTTTTACAGTAGAGAATCACTATTTTTCATATATGGACTCTTTTAATGATGGTTATAAGTCTTTATAAGAGAGCTATAAGGAATACTATAGCTTGTGAATTTACTAGTGAGTGTCAATTGAGGCAGTAATGAACTGATAGAGTTTAAATGGTAATTTTTATAAGACCAAGACTAAAAGCCTTGTATAATTTGTGCCATACCCTTTTATTTTACCTTTCATTATCCAGACACCTGACCCGTTTTGACTTTGGGTCTAACTGCCAATTGTCTTTCATTTAGTAAGCAAATGATGCTAATACTGGAAAACTAATAATCTTTAGTAATATTGCCTTAATTTAACAGCTCTACATTAATCATACTCCACCACTGTCCAAGAGTAAGGAGAGAGAAATGGACAAGAAAGATTTGGACAAGTCGAGGGAGAGATCCAGAGAAAGAGAGAAAAAAGATGAAAAGGACAGGAAAGAACGGAAAAGGGTTTGTAATTTTTTTAAAACTAGTTTGGAAAGCTCCTTATGTACAGTAGTATGTTTGTTGCCTTTTTAAAAATACTGGTTTGTTCCATAGCAGTCTATTATTTTGTGTTTTAACTGGTATTTTCACCCTGAAGTGTGTTTGCATCTTCTATAGTGATAAGGATCTTCAGTTTAATAATCCCTCCCAGCTCTGCTTGTCTTTCATGCCATTTTACCAAGTACGTGAAACTACTGCAAACATTCTGCAATGCTAGTTAGCTGTGCCCTTCTTTTATAAAAGTAATACTTAAGAAAACATAAGCCTTTGGTCAATGTAGTTCACAATTCTTGGTTCTAGGATCACTCAAACAATGACCGTGAAGTACCACCGGACTTGACCAAGAGGCGTAAAGAGGAAAATGGAACAAGTAGGTAGACTTTTTTTTTTTTTTTTTGAGACAGGGTCTCACTCTTTTGCCCTGGGTACAGTGTAGTGGCATCATCATAGCTCACTGCAGCTTCAAACTCCTGGGCTCAAGCGATCCTCCTGCCTCAACGTCCAGAGTAGCTGGGACTACAGGCATGCACCACTACCCCTGGCTAAATTTTTCTATTTTTGGTAGAGATGGGGTCTTGCTCTTGCTCAGGCTGGGGTAGCCATATTAATACCTTTGAAACAATTGTCAAAGTGAATTGGAAAAAGCTTTCATGATTCTCTTTTGTAATTTTAGTGGGGGTTTCAAAACACAAAAGTGAAAGTCCATGTGAGTCTCCTTATCCAAATGAGAAAGACAAGGATAAAAATAAGTCAAAATCTTCAGGCAAAGAAAAAGGTGGTGATTCATTTAAATCTGAGAAGATGGATAAGATCTCCTCTGGTGGCAAAAAGGTAAATTAGGAAAATAAAGGGATAATATGCTTTTTCTTTAAAAAAAATCAACCCTTTGAAAATGTAGCAAACATTGAGTTTTTTCCTAGTCAAATAGTCTTTTGTTAATTATTTGGGGTTGGGAAAAGGAGGTATTGGAAAGAGAGCAAGTTATCTGGGGAATTTGTGCCAGTTCAGTCCCAAATCCCTGAGAGGGTAGAGTTAGTGTACATCTGAGATTCTTCTCTTCTCCATTCCACTCCCACCTATTTCTGTTCATTGAGCTTTAGCTTTTCTTTGTATTTTCTTTTTTTCTCCACCAATTCTTTGCTTTTAGTTCCTCTTTATTCTTAAAATTAAAAATATGGTTGCATATATTTTCCTCGACCATCATGGTGTCATAAAATCCTTTTTTTTTTTTTTTTTTTTTGAGACAGAGTCTCACTCAGTTGCCCGGGCTAGAGTGCCGTGGCATCAGCCTAGCTTACAGCAACCTCAAACTCCTGGGCTCAAGCAATACTACTGCCTCAGTCTCCTGAGTAGCTGGGATTACAGGCATGTGCCACCATGCCCGGCTAATTTTTTCTGTATATTTTTAGTTGTCCAGCTAATTTCTTTCTTTTTTTTTTTTTTCAGTAGAGATAGGGTCTCACTCTTGCTCAGGCTGGTCTCAAACTCCTGAGCTCAAACGATCTACCTGCCTCAGCCTCCCGGAGTGGTAGGATTACAAGGCGTGAGCTACTGCACCAGGCCATAAAGTCTTTATTAATTGTGATTTGAAACATATTTTTGTAACATTTTCTCCTACCGAACTCATTTTTTTTTAAACTTATATTTGATTTTAAAATTAAGGTGCATTCTCTTACATTTTAATGGATGATATTTGAAATAAATCTCTGGCATCTACCATAAAGTAATAAGCCATTACTAAAGTATAAATTGTTTACAGAGCATTATTGCATATAATCAAAATATATACCATATATTCATACTTCATAGCAGTTTTAGAAAATTATAAGGTGAACGTTTTTATTCTCTATACTTTAAAATATAGGCTTCTCCTTTTAAATAAGTGTTTTTTAATTGAGATAAAATTCACATAATGTAAAACTAACCATTTTAAAGTGTACAATTCAGTGACATTTAGTATATTTACGATGTTACACACTCATCATCTCTACCTAGTTCTAAAACATTTTAGTACCCCAAAGGGAAATTCTCTACTTACTAAGCAGTCACTCCCATTTCCCCCTCCCCTAAGCCCCTGACAACCATAAATCTGTTTCTACGGATTTACCTGTTCAGAATATTTTATATAAGTAGAATCGTACAACAATGTGGACTTTTGTGTCTGATTTCTTTCACTTAGCATAATGTTTTTGAAGTTCTTCCATGTTGTAGCACATCTCATTACTTCATTTCTTTTCATAGCTAAATAATATTCCATTATGTGAATATACCACGTTTGTTTATCCATTTGTCAGTTGATGGACTTTTGGGCTGTTTACACCTTTTGGCTATTGTGAATAGTGCTGCTGTGAACGTTTGTGTGCTGCTATAAGTATTTGTGCGAATACTGGTTTTCAGTTCTCTTGGGTATATACCCAACAGTAGAATTTCTGGGTTATATGGTAATTCTATGTTGAACTTTTTGAGGATCCACCAACTTTTGAGGAACCACTGTTTTTCACAGTGGCCGTACAGTTTACATTTCTACCAACAATTTATCAGGGTGCAAATTTCTCTACATCCTGTCAACACTGGTTATTTTCTGTTTTTGTTTTTTTATTATAGCTATTCTAGTAGGTGTGAAGTGGTATCTCATTGTGGTTTTGATTTGCATTTCCTTAATGGCTAATGATGTTGAGCATCTTTTCATGTGCTTGTTGACCATTTGTATATCTTTGGAGAAATCTATTCAGACGATTTGACCATTTTAAAATTGGGTTGTTTGTCTTTTCGTTGCTTAGTTGTAAGAGTTCTGTATATATTTCAGATACTAGATCCTTATGAGATATATGATTTGCAAATGTTTTCTCCCATTCTGTAGGCTGTCTTTTCACTTTGTTGATAGTGTTCTTTGATGCATGAATGTTTTTACTTTTGGTGAAGTCCAATGTATCTATTTTTTCTCTTGTGCTTTTGGTGTCATATTAAGTAAGTTTTTGAAGAAAAATCATGGCCGGTGGGTGACAAAAAGAGATTTTGAGCTGATTTTTATATTTGGTTTTCCCAACTAATTCCACCATTCCTTATAGGAGTCCAGGCATGATAAAGAAAAGATAGAAAAGAAAGAGAAACGGGACAGTTCAGGAGGAAAGGAAGAGAAGAAGCAATATCCTTTTCATCTCATTGATGTTTTGTATCAGTGTAATGGAAAGCTTTGATACTGGTCATGTTTAGAATTGTACCATTGTAGTATGTGGTGTAAATGCCTAAGGGCTTATTTGCTTTTAAATGGTCTTTCCAGTTAATCCTCTGAAATGTACGAAATCTGGAAGTGGGAGACTTGATGTTCTTGATTTTTTTTTTAAAAAAAACTTGTGTAGTGACTGAGGTGTTCTATGCCACCAGGGTATTTATAGTCCCTCTGGCTGTATTATCACTGAGGGGAAAAAAAGGGAGCAGAAAGTCCCTTGGGCTGGGGGCATGGGGACTAGAAGGACAAAATGATGTGACAGAGGCACAGAGCTGGTAGAGTTTGGGGCTACCAGGCTGGTCAGAGCCAAAGAGGCCTTGCAAGCTAAGGGATTGTACTAAAAGGTGAGACACATCCCCCCTTCCCAAAAGTTGTTTTCCCTTAATTTGTCATCTACTCATAAGTCCTCGGACAAGCACAGATAATGAAGACTTTCAATCAAGGTGCGTGTTCTCTCACCTCCTTTTCATTTAAAGATAAAAACATAAAATGAGGTCTGATGATGTTGAAGAAACTAAGTTCATTTTGCAAGATACAACTACTTGAATTTTTCACCTAAATATTATGACCAAGCCTTTGGACATAGATGCAAAACAAGAGTCACAGTCATTTTGCAGCTGTTTTCATTTTAAGCTTGCTGATCAGTCACACTTTTTTTTAAGCACCAATATGTGTTTAAGAACATCTGGCTTTCTCTTCACTCATTCCGATCTTCTTTGGATAATTACCCTTTTAAAGTACTACAGCCCTGTAAATAGTGGTGGTATCTTCATTTTACAGGTGAAACTAAGACTCTGAGAGGTTAACTTGAAGAAGGTCACAGAGATATTAGTCAACAGAATCAATACTCAGACTAGGTCTTCATATCCTTTAGCGTTCTCTGTTCTTTTTGCCTTCTCATGCAGGCATGTTATCCAAAGATTTTTGTTTAAGTTTTTTTGCCTCATTTTCTACCACTGCCCATGTTTTGCAAAGCCAGATAATATTGTCTGCACTTTTAGTTCTGGAATTTAAAGTGTGCATCTTTGTTTTCAAGGTAATGCACTTATTTTTTATGTGAGATTTAAAAAGTATTTTAACCATCTTAAATAAATTGTATGTCCATTGTAGTGGACAGAGTATTTAGACCCTAATATAGCCTTTTTTGAGCACTTAAGATCATCTGAATAGTTCATTGTTTGGTGATGCCTGAGGATTATTGAAGTAAGTGGGGTGATTTGCCCCTTACATTTAATGGTTCCAGATAGATGTATTTGAAGTTGTTGACTTTGCTTTTTTATAGTCCATTTTCTTCCATATTAGCTATCACTTCTTAATATATTAAGTGTACTTGCTGTTTGTCTTTTCTCCCTAATATTATTGGCTGCATCTAATCTTTTATGAAACCAGATAGATAACCAAGGCTATTTACTGGTGTTTAGATTAAGCGTGAGAAATGATGAGAGTCAGTTCTGTATAAGGGTATGGTTGTTAGGGTATGGATTTTGTTATATTTATTTTGACTGCAAAGCAGGGATTTGAGGTTGCCAGATGGGCAACACTTAATGAGTGGTGTGATTTTTCTGCTTTGTTATTCTGTGTTTGTTATCTAAATAGTAGAGTAGGGTAAACAAAAGTTATGAAAGAGCATTTAGAATTTATGATTTAAAAAAATTAGATTGTAAAAGAAATGTTACTCCTTATTCTTCAATTCTAGCTGCCCCATCCCATCCAGACAACTAACTGTCTTCCTTGGTGAGCTATAAACTCTTAATCTTTCTTTGTTTTTTTTATTTTTCATCTTAACCTTTCTTTTAATTTGGCATTTTGCTTTCACATACAGTTTCCCTATTAAAAAAAGAAAGAGCCTACATCTCATATCTTCATTAGGAATGGGTCAACCATTGTCACTGACAGCTTTCACTGTGATTTTATACATCTTTTACTCAGTACCTAAATATTATTCTTTTGTATGTAAAGGTTATGCTACAGATTTGAGTCGTTCTTACCCTGGCCGTGAGTTTGTACCTAGGAACAAAGGCATGAAAAGACTGGCCAAGGTTAGTTGTTTGGCTGGTGGTCTTGCAGCAAAGCTTCTAGATTGAGATATATTTTTAAAGATATATTTAGCTTGATGTTCACCCTGTTCAATTTCTTGTTGACAAATTTGTACTATCTTCTTGGGTAGACTCTTAATTTTGTGAGGCTCTGGTTGATTTTTTCCTCTTGCTGGCTGTTTTTTGGCTGCCTCTATCTGTATACATTTTAGGTTTGGTCAAATCTTTCTGTTTTTCTTCCTTTTCTTTTAGAAATCTCATCATTTCCGATTGGCACCATTTACCTATAGGCTACTTCTAAATCTGCTCCCCTTCCCTTTTTAATTTATTTTCTATTCTATAGAAAGGAGAACTCCTACATGTCACATTTCCATGATTGAAAGATGTCATTAATTGGAAGATTTCATTGTTGGTTTTTAGAACAATTTTTTTGAGGGACGTAGGTAGAGAAATGACATTGATTTGTAAGTATTCTTTTTTTTTTGATTTGTAAGTATTCTGATTTCAGAAACATGAAAATGATCACATCAGAATTTTAAAATATAGTATATAAATGTGACCCAGATTAAATTTCTTCCAGTCTTCTGTCCTTTTGTCTCTTATTTTTAGTTGCAAAACTTTCTGCCTCTTCTCTACATCTTCTGTTACTATAAAGTCTTTGTTCAAATTCATCTTACCTCTCCTCGATTTAATCTCTTGAATATTATTAGCTGCTTTGCCATTAGCCTTTTCTTCTACTTTAATCTTCTTTAAAAATTCCTGCCTATTAAAATTGTCCTCTAAGAACCATCCTTTGGCTTCTCAATTTTACTTTGGTATGTGTGGTCCTCAACTCATAGATGTTGACTTTAGCAAACTTTGGAGAGTCCTTTTGTCAACCAGATGCTTTGCTAAATTGACACTCGCTCCCAGACTTTGAGAAGCATGATCCTGCTTTTTGTTATCTTGGACTTATGACTTTGATTTCCAAGAACATTAGCAGTTAGTTTAGCTCTATCCTATCCATGATCTGTATTTTTAATCTATATTTCTGTTCTAACCCTCTGTTCCAAAAAGGCCAAATATATTTTGCAAGTCCATTTCTCACCTCCAGTCTCATATGTATAATCTAACTTTTATCCTCTAAACCCAAGATTGTAAATTCTCAGCACTTTGGTAGAATGCGGCTTGTTAAGATGTGTACCATCTTGGCCTTACACAATTTAAAAAAAAAAATTTTTTAATCGGTTGCTTTTAAAAATCAAAAGAATTAACAAAATCCAAATTTCATTTTCTCTTGAAGAATTGGAGTATCTGGTAACATTGTGCCCTGATTTCTGTGTGGCAACAATCAGCTAGGCCTGCCTAGGTCCTGCCTCCCTTTGGATTGAGCAAGGGCTTTCTTTTTTTTTTTTCTTTCTTTCTTTCTTTCTTTCTTTCTTTCTTTCTTTCTTTCTTTCTTTCTTTTCTTTCTTTTCTTTCTTTTCTTTCTTTTCTTTCTTTTCTTTCTTTTCTTTCTTTTCTTTCTTTTC
>CAUYSK010098633.1:0-109254 GCA_963575035.1 Avahi laniger | reverse complement strand
CTGGAGAAGGGAGGGCAGGTGCACCTCGTTTTATTGAACCTGGATTTATTGTTCTTCGCAAATACTGCACTTTTTACAAATGGAAGGTTTGTGGCCACCCTGCGTCGAGCAAGTCTGTGAGTGCCATTTTTCCAACAGCACAAGCTCACTTCGTGTCTCTGCTCACGTTTTGGTAGTTCACACAATATTTCAAACTCTTTCATTATTATCGTATCTGTTGTAATGATCTCTGATCAGTGATCTTTGATGTTACTATTGTTATTTCTTCGAGGTGCCACAAACCGCACCCACGTGAGATGGTGACTTAATTGACAAGTGCTGTGTGTTCCGACCACTCCACTGACTGGTGGCTCCCCCCGTCCCTCATCTTCTTCTCAGGCCTCTCTGTTCCCTGACACACAATTAATAGCCCTACGGTGGCCCGTGAGTGTTCAAGTGACAGGAACAGTCACGTCTCTCATTTTAAATCAAAAGCTTAGCGAGGAAGTCGTGTCGAAAACCGAGACAGACCAAAAGCCAGGCCTTTTCCTTGTCAGTTAGCTCAGTCGTGAATGCAAAGGAAAAGTTCTTGAAGGAAACTAAAAGCGCTACTCCAGTGAACACACGAATGATGAGGAAATGAAACAGCCTTCTCGCTGGTACGAAAAAGTTTTAAGGGTCTGGATAGAAGGTCAAACCAGCCACGACATTCCCTTAAGCCAAAGCCTAAGCCAGAGCAAGGGCCTGACTCTTCAGTGCGAAGGCCAAGACAGGTGAGGAAGCTGCAGAAGAAAAGTTTAAAGCCAGCAGAGGTTGGTTCACGAGGTGCAAGGAAAGAAGCGTCTCCGTAACATAGAAGTGCAAGGCGGCAGCAAGCGCTGATGGAGAAGCCGCAGCAGGTCATCCAGAAGACGTAGCTGAGATCATCAAGGAAGGTGGCCACACTAAAAGACAGCTTTTCACTGCAGATGAAACAGCCTTCTTTTGGGAGAAGATGCCATCTAGGGCTTCGTAGCTAGAGAAGAGAAGTCAAGGCCTGGCTTTAAAGCTTCAAAGGACAGGCTGACTCTCTTGTTAGGGGCTACTGCAGCTGGTGACTTTAAGTCGAAGCCAGTGCTCATTTGCTATTCCAAAAATCCTAGGGCCTTTAAGAATTACGCTAAATCTACTCAGCCTGTGCTTCGTAAATGGAACAACAAAGCCCGGATGACAGCACATCCGCTCACTGCATGGCTCGCTGAATATTTTAAGCCCACTGTTGGGAACTACTGCTCAGAAAAAACATTCCTTTCAAGATATCACTGCTCACTGACAATGCACCTGGTCACCCAAGAGCTCTGAAGGAGACGTACAGAGAGATTAATGCTATTTTCATGCCCACCAACACAATATTCATTCCGCTGCCCATGGATGGAGGAGTGACTTTTACTTTCGAGTCTTATTATTTAAGAAACCCATTTCATAAGGCTATAGCTGCCTTAGATAGTGATTCCTCTGATGGATCTGAGCAAAGTACGTCTAAAACCTTCTGGAAAGAATTCACCATTCTAGATGCTTTTAAGAACGTTCATGATTCATGGGAGGAGGTCAAAACATCAACATTCGCAGGAGTTTGGAAGAAGTAGATTCCAACCCTCATGGGTGACTCTGAGGAGTTCAAGACCTCAGTGGAGGAAATGATCGTAGACGTGGTGGAAACAGCAAGAGAACTAGAATTAGAAGCGGAGCCCGAAAGTGTGGCTGAATTGCTGCAAGCTCATGATCAAATTTGAACACATTAGGAGTTACTTCTTATGGATGAGCAAAGAAAGAGATTACTCGAGATGGAACTTAGTCCTGGTGAAGATGCTGGGAACATTGTTGCAATGACAACAAAGGATTTAGAACATTCCGTAAACTCAACGGATAAAGCCGCAGCAGAGTTTGAGAGGACTGACTCCAATTTTAGAAGAAATTCTCCTGTGGGTGAAATGCTATCAAACAGCATCGCATGCTACAGAGAACTCTTTAGTGAAAGGAAAAGTCAATCTATGTGGCAAACGTCATTGTTTTATTTTAAGACATTGCTACGGTCACCCTAACCTTCAGCAACCACCACCCTGACCAGTCAGCAGTCATGAACTCAGAGGCAAGACCCTCCACCAGCAAAGGGCTCACACCTTGCTGAAGGCTCAGATGATTGCTATTAATAGCATTTTTCTGCAGTAAGATATTTTTAAATTAAGGTATGTACATTGTTTTTTAGACATAATGCCATTGCCCACTTGATAGACCACAGTACAGTGTAAACATAACTTTCGTGTATACTGGAAAACCAAAACACTCACGGGACTCGCTTTGTTGCAATATTTGCTTTATTGCCTCATTTCAACTTAATCCCCTATTCAAAGACCCTGTCCCCAAGCACAGTCACTTTCTCGGGTTCTAGGGGTCGGGACCTCAACCCTTCTTCCATATGAATTTTGAGGGGACAAAATTCATCCCATAACATCTAGGAATTGGGCAGTGGCCGTGGCTGGGGACAGAAATGAGCAGGGGGGAAACTGAGACAGTGTGAGGTTGTTTTTCATCTTTCCAGAAGCTGGGGTAGGTTTTCTTTTTCCTAAAAAACAGTGGTCGTGTGAGGGGAGGATGGCAAGACCGGAGCGGTGCCAAGGACCAGCTGGCCGGGACAAGGAAGCGCAGGTGCCTGCCGGGAAAAGCAGGGAAGAGGCTGAAAAGGAAAGAGCCGGAGCTGGCCCTGAAGCACATTTGAGAGGGTGGCCATGGCAGAGGCAGCCCTAGGGCCCCGTGGGCCAAGGATGGGGGTCTCCAGCTGGCTGGTCTCACCCCACCACCCCCGAGGCCCCATGCCAGTGAGAGACCCCTGTGCCAGTGAGGGAGCATGGCTCACTCCTGCCGTGGATGACGGGGCCCGGGGGCTTAAGTCTCCTCGGGCGATCTGCAGAGAGAAGACAGGGTGTGGGGCATCCAGGTAACAACACCTTCTTGTTACCCGGGCAGGCAAGGGGGAGCCCACGCTGTTTAGGGGGGGCCTGTCTCCCAGGTTCTAGGCAGGACCATGGTGTTTAGCGATGAGTTACTCACGGAAAGTGAGCCCAGAGCCTTCCTGGCAAGGTGGATTCCAGCACAAAGACAGCAGTTACAAGCCTTCCTGTGTCTGCGCTGTTTGCTGCAAAAGGAGGGAAAACCAAACAAAACAGATTACATACTCTTAAAAACTGACAAGGAGAGGGGCTCCTCTGAAGCTGGATTTCTCTCTGGGCCCCAGAGGACCTTGGGGAATCCGCCGGCAGCCCCTGCCCCTTTGATTCCAGCCGCCACACCGTTTGGCGAGGATCAGAGAAGAAGGACTACGTTTTTCTGTGCCCTGAATTGAAAGCAAAACACATGTGGAAATCGAGAAATCAATTTCCAGCCTCACAGACTTCCTAGGAGACCATCTTTCTCCCCGGAAAGTGAACATGAAGGAGAGAGCGGGAGCACTGAGCCTTTAGCACGACCTTGGCCTTGAGCGAAGGCCAACAGGTTTGGCAGTCGGCTCCTCTCATCCTTCGAATTTCAGAGAGCCTGAGGGGCTTCAGGGTGGGCAGACATCATGCCAGAGACCCCCAAGCCCATTCTATGGTGTGTGGACATGCACATATGTGTGATTATGTATACACATGTGTGTGCATGTATATATATATATGGTTGGGTGTACACACGTGTGTGTGGTTATGTGTGCATGAGTGTACTTGTGCACAGGTGCCTGCATGTGTGTGTGGTTTGTGTGTAAGTGTGTGTGCATGGGTGCATGCATGTGTGTGTGGTTGTGTATGCCTGAGTGTGTGCATGTATTAATATACGTAATTGGGGGCTGTGGGCCGATGGGGGTCCTGCAAGTCCCAAGATTGCAGCTTCCCCCGGCATGGAGAGCAGGTCTTCAGGGCCTCGCTGCTCTCTCTAACCATCATTAGTGTCCTATGGTTTGAGCCCCAGGGCCAATGGGACACTGTCCCTGGACCATTTCCTGGAAGCAGAGCCTGACAGAAGGATTCTGTGCAAGCGGTTTACAAAGCAGATGACCTCAGGAGAATCTTGCAGGACAGCGAGGGAGGTGGGCTAGAGCAGGAGGGAAGTGAGGCGAAGATGGTTTCAGGGCAAGTCTAGCCTCAGCCTGACCTTATGGGGAGCTCTGGAGTGGGAATCGAAAATAGATCTTTTTTGCCCCCAGAGACAAGGAGGTTGGGCCATTCCAACCCGCCAGCTGTGGGCTTTCCCCAAAGGGGGACTCAGGAAGAGCAATGCCCAAGGGAAGGGTCGGGTGCGGGCCCTTCGCATCGAACACCTGCAGCAGCTGGAGCACCGCCTGAGTGAGGGGATCCCTGTGAGGCACCAACAGCCTCTGCAGGAAACACTCCAGCGCACAGCCCATGCTGCACACGGGCACCCTGCCTGTGTCCTCGGGCCACAACACCAGTGATAGGCGTGTGCCATGAGAGGGGACCTGCTATAGCCTGTCTTCAGGGCTCCCGCAGGGCAGGCGTGCTCTGAGGGCAGCTGGAGAGCGGTGCAGGGACAGTGCCCTGTGGAGTCCAGGGTCCGCTAGTGGCAGCCCCCTCCTTCTGGAAGGCCCTCCCCAGCCCAGACTCACTCTGGGGCCCACACGTCATCGCTGACTTAGGCCCAGACTTTGCCCTCGCTCCGTGCAGACCCACCTCCCAGACTCTGGCTGGCGGACCTCACGGACGACGAGAAACCAGGGAGGGTGGGCACGGGCTGTGCTGTGGACCTTCCCGCCTCCCAGGACAGAGCAGCCGCGGTACGTGGGCTTTGTGCCTGCCAGGCAGGGACTGGGCATGTCTGGGCAGAGTGTGGCCCCGAATTCCAGCTCCAGGGGCGCAGTTTCCTCCTGCTCTCTACCTCGAGGAGCAGGAAACAGGAGAGACCGTCTGCAGGGCCCATGTGTCTCCTGCTGTCCTCATTACAGTGATTAGCACTATTATTTACTGTTATTTGTTCAGTGTGGACAGCGCAGTGGACACCATACAAGCCATAAAGAAGACAAAGTCTCGCCCCTCGGGGCTACTGTCAAGGCTGACAAGCAGTTCTGGCATCAGACGCTGACACAGTCTCAGGTGGCATCTCTGCCCTGGGCTCCATGGTGTCCATCCTGCCACAAACCCCACATGGGACGAGAGGGGGCTTGGCCCACTCCTCTAGCCCCCCAGCTGAGGCCGGCAGCCCACCATGCACCTGGCAGCCCAGAGCTCAGAAATCCCACCCCTCACCCGTCCTTGGCCTGCTCTGTCTCCTCACCATCTCATGGGGCTCCCTCAATCCCCGAGCAACAGCCGGGGGCGAGCTTTAGACCCCTCCCCGGGGCCAGCAGGAGGGGCAGGGCCATAGGGGAGAAAGGGTAACCAGCCACCAGTTCACGTCTCAGTGCCTCCGGGCTGCTAAAACAACATACCACAAGCTGGGTCCCCCGCAGACAGCAGAAATGTATCGTTCATGGTTCTGGAAGCTGGAAGGTCCAAAATCAAGATGCCAGCAGACTCCGTGTCTGGTGAGGGCCTCTTCCGGGTCCACAGCTGGTGCCTTCCTGCTGTGTCCTCACGTGGTGAAAGGGGTGAGGGAGGTCTTGCGGTCTCTTTTATAAGGACACTGATCCCATTCACGTGGGATCCCCACTCGTGACCTAATCACTCCCCAAAGGCCCCGCCTGCCAATGCCATCTCACTGGAGATCAGGCTTCAACGTACAAACTCTGGGAGGCACAAACTCTAGGTCTATTGCATTCACGAAGGGCCATCTTGTAGGAGATGATTCTGCACCAAGGATATAACAAGAGAATTAAACGGGGGAGGCGGGGACTCTCCAATGGGCTTTGGAATCAAACAGAAAAGATTGCAAATCCTACCACCCACTACTCGCCCGCTGCCCGACATAAGCAAAGACTGTGTCTAAATCTTCGTTTCCGCAGTGCTGGAATGAGGGTAAACACAGAGCATTCAGCAGACCTGGGAAGAGAGGTAAATATACAATAAATGGATTATTGGTATTGCGATGATTGACAAAATAATAATCTATGTTTGCAAACACCATGGCCGTCTCATAGTACCCACTTTTCAGGCTTATCAGAAAGATTAAATACTAATAACAAACTAGCTTATAGTATGCTCCCTAAGCGTCAGACCCTGTCCTGGGTGTCAACATCCACAATACAAGTTATTTTATTATTTAACTAATAAATATTGGGATTGAATGCAGCCATAATTATCAAGCACGTAACCAATGTCCCACAAATGGTAACCTGGCGATAGTGGTTGGTGGTCACAGAACACTAGAACAGATGGGTTAGGGATTATGTGATCAAGAGATATCCTGGAACGTGGGATAGCCACCCACCTAATGTCAACGTCGTCAGCTCCAAGAGGTGTACCATTTCCATTTGATCTAAGCACGTGTTTCCGATTGGATAGCACAGCAGACTTTCAGTCCTTTTGGGTGTGTGTGTGTGTGTGTGTTTATGTATGAGAGAGAGAGAGAGGGAGACCTAGAATCTATTGTTTTCCCCACACGAAGAGCCAGATAAAACTTGTGCCAATCAGCATGATCTTTCCCTGGCTCTGCTTTGCAACTGTTTTTGAGATGTGATCCGGCCCCAGCCAAGACAAGGAGACAGACACGTCGTTGCAGGACTGAGAGCTGCACGATAGTCGTGGCCCTTTGTATCCTCGGTTTCACAAAGTACAAAAATAGGCGGCAAGCTCGAGACAGCTCAGACAATCGCAGCCAGGAGAGGGAAGGGGAGGAGGGGCGGCGAAATACAAGGAAAGGGAGAAAGAACGGAAAATCAGCCACTTAAGGTCAAAGTAGTGAGAATAACATGAAAATGCTGCCAACGGAGTGGAATCCAGATGTCTTCGAGGTTGGAGATGTGACAACAGAGTTGTTGTTGCCTCTGGGCTGGTGTCACCATCGTAGTCTCATTGGAGACTGGGATGCTGGTAGAAACTCGGTGGGGGAGGCACGCTGGGCTCCAGATCTCAGAGGGGGATGTGCCGGGGTCCCCTCAAGGAGGGCCGGGCGACTGGCCGTCATGGTCCGGTAACCACAGCGATGGAGGCATGCCCAGCCTCTTCCATTCTTGAAGGCTGATGGAATGGAGCTTGATGGACAGCGTTGATGGGGCGGAATGCAAATGTATGCAAACGAGGCCCGGGAGAACCTGGTGGTGCTTTTCTTTATTTGTTTATTTAGTTGAGACAGAAGAAATATATGCTCCTGCAAACAAATCAGAAAATTACAGATATGCACAAGGAAGGAAATCAAAATCCTTTGTTAGCCCACCACTCAGGAAAAAAACCAAATAAACAACGATTGCTAACATTTTGGTGTGTACTCTTCCAATTTTCAACCCATACATATATAGCCATTTTTTTTGTTTTGTTTTTCCTAACCAAAATAGGTTACTTTGCGTGCTATTTTGTAACCTGCTTTTTTGCATTGAAAATGTATCATAAACGAGTGTATGGCACTATCATCGATTTAAACAACTCCCTATTGTTGGAAATCCAGGCTGTGCTTGGCTTTCTCAGCCAGAGTTAGAAGACCTCATAACTCAGTTGCCAGAGGCAGACGGAGGACCACACGATGCGCGGGAAGCTGCCCTCCAGGAAAGCGTTGTGTATTAGGGATGGGGCTGGGGAGGAGAAGCTAAGACCATAGGGCTGCAGACAGAATTATTTTTATTCTCTCAGGGGCTGGGGGAAAGGTGCTGTCCAAACATCAAGCCTGAAGACAAGAAGCAAGTGACATAGAGCCTTCGTGGCCACCCTTGCAAATAACCGTCCAGGAGTCTGTGCCAGCTGGAGTGTGGTTAGGCAGCTTCCCAGGGAGAACAGAAAGGAGACACATCCCAATAATTCACCATCTCCTCTCTGCGCGTCACGAATTTGGCAGCCTTGGCACGTAGAGCCCTGTATCAGCTATCGTAAGGAAGGACAAACAGAAGCAGAGATCACCTCAGTCTGATGGGGAGACACAGTCAAGGACAAAACATATACCCACCGCAGTATGAACCAAACATGCTCCACACAAGCTATGCCTCAAAGTGTGAAAGGTGTGGGGTAAGAGGGTCTTCCAGTCACCCTTAGCTGAGCATCTACTATGCGCACGACTCTGTGAAGACCGCTTTGCATAGAGTATCTTGCTTAATCCTGGAAACACTGTTATGAGGAAGCCGCTCTTCTATGAATGGGGACAGTGAGGGCCAGAGTCGTTTATTTGCCCAGGGTCA
The DNA here is from genome assembly GCA_963575035.1 of Avahi laniger. NCBI lineage: Eukaryota > Metazoa > Chordata > Mammalia > Primates > Indriidae > Avahi > Avahi laniger. Next base: position 100,988 of record CAUYSK010098633.1, on the reverse strand, counting down.
CACGGGTCACTCAAACGCAGAGCCGAAGGTGCATTTAGATCCTCCTGGACCCCAGAGAGGCCACACATGAAGGAACAGTCTGCAGAGCGTTGGCTGCAGGAGGAAAGGCTGCTGGGAGCCGGAGACCTGCTTTGCAGAAAGGAAGGGGCACAGGAGGAGGAAGAAAGGGGAGGCTGGTAGGAGAGGGAGGGAACTGGGGGTGCCCCAGCAACGAGCAAACCAGGTGCGAGGGGGGCGGCAGGGCAGACTGGCAGTGGAGGAGGGTCTGAGGGTACAGTAAAGACCGAGCATCCCGCCGGCCCAGGGCCCCCGCAAGGCAGGACAGGATGGGACCAGAAGTGGGAAGTGAGAGAGATCCGTGGTGACTTCCACCCTCGGGGGGACTGAGGACCCAGCACTTGGAGCAAAGGCGGGGGGACGGTCCTCCCTCCCAAGCCCCCTGGCTCCCTGCCACCCCCCGCCCTGCTGCTCCTGCCATTGCGCCCCACTAATTACAGCTTAGGGCCCTAAGCGAAAGCCACTTTGGGCAAGATTTATTAGGCTTCTCCCTTTGCAGCTGAGCTTCATTTGTTTTGCTCCATGATTGCCGGGGGCTCTGGTGAGGCATTAGTGCCCTATTTGGGGTCCACCATCCTCCTGTGTCCTCTCTGAGGCCGCGGGGGCCAACCAGGCTTTTTATTTGCCTGCTCGGTTTGCTTTTTAATTACACCGCGTGGGGCAAGCAGGGGCTCTGGGCAGATTGCTGCAGCAAATATTTATCATTATTGCTAGTATTTTCACTACTAATAATCCTGGCAAATGAGAAACTGTAAGCCAGAGGATTGGGGCTGTTAATTGAAAAATAAAGCTGAGAAAAGACTCGACGTGGATGGAGCTGAGCAAGGAAAAGGAGACGGGAGCCTGCTCCCCCACGGGGCAGTGGCATGTGCCAAGGCCCCTCCTGCCCAGCGGAGGCGGCTGACCCGTGCCCGAGGTCCAAGAGAACACCATGGGTTTTGTTGTTGTTGTTGTTTAATTCTGGAAAATGAGCTTGGGATGTTTATGGGCTACAGTGGGCACCCTAGGGAAGGGGAGCGGGGAGGACAGGAGGCACAGAGACAGCTCTGAAGGCAGCTCCCCGATCAATCCCTCCAACCCCTCCAGCTGCAGAAGACCAGAGAAAAAGAAGATGGTGCCCAGTGTAGGCGAGGACACGGCAAAGGCGCCTTCACGGTCACTTGTGGAGCTTTCTGGAAAGCACTTTGAAAACAGGAACACGAAAATCTGAAAAGTGTGCCTCCCTTTTGACCTATGAGGACACAAGTGTGTCAACAGGGATCTGGGATAAGGCCCCCCAGATGTCTCTGCTTCCAGAGAGGGGCCTGGGGTTGTGTACAACAGGACAGCCGCTAGCCACATGGGGCCGTTTAAATTTAAATGAGTTAACTGGACGCAGCCCTCCATCATACAAGCCCCACTTGAGCTGTTCCACAGCCGCAGATGACGAATGGCCACCACCCTGGGCAGCACAGATGTCCGCATTTTCATCATCCCAGAAAGTCCCATGGGCAGCAGGGGGCTGGGAGGTTTACCTCTAACCCAGTCTCTAGTCAGCAACCAAAGAAATATTTGTGAAAATGTAAGTGTTGTCGTGTCATCAGCTCCTGGAAACCCTTCGGTGCTTTTACATTGCCCCTAGAATGGGGCCCAAACTCTTCCTACAGGCCCCCTCTGGCCTCAGCTCGGGCCAATCTCTGCCTTGTCAGAGTTCAGCAACATGGACCTCCGAACAGGCCAGGGCCTGTGAACCGTTGGCCACCCCCAGGGCCTTTGCACTGGCCATTCCTGGACCTAGAATCCATTCCCCTTCCTTCTCAAGCCTGGCAGAGAGAGGTGGCTGCAAATCTGAAAAACAGGCCCAGGAGCAAATATAGCTACCAGATCCTGGTAGGGAGAGACCGCACGTGCCTGTCCACCACTCCCTCAATATGCCCCCTCTAGAGACCGGGGCCTCCTTGGGGGTCCTTTGGGCCCTTATTCACCAAGGGAAAGGTCCGGGGTCTGAACCCAACTTTTGGAGCTCTGAGGGTGGTGAGTGTAACGAGAGAGAAGAGTCCGGAACTGTGGCTTTGTCCTGAGATTCCTGCCGCGTGGCAGACACATTGACAAGCTTGGTTTTCAGGGTCATTTTAGCCATGTCTTCACAGTTGTCATCGTAGGCAGCACCGATGGATGTTAGCCACAGCTTTTATCAGCCTCTCGGGCTAGATCACGCTGTCCTGTCCTCCTCTGTGCTCCCCGGGACTCCGCCACCACCCCGACCCATCACGACCCTCCCCTGGCCTTCTCTCTCACTCGAGGGCAAGCTCCTCGAGGACAGGGCCCTGTCCTGCTCCTCTTTCTACCCCCAGCGCCAGCTGAGGGTGTGGCGTCTGGTCGGTGCTCAGTAAATGCTTGTCAGAAGAAGGAAAGCAACAGGGAGTCCCGCTCAGTGTCACCAATCTGAATTAGACGATTCCTGAGAGCAGCTCTGAGAAGTTTAAGGCTGGGATGCTAAATCGAGTTAAGGTGTTCTTAATGCTCTTAATGGTATTGTTATTTTAAATTAACTCATTAATCTGATTTTAATGTGCTCCAGCAATGTAGGCTCATCATCGTCATTATCATTATTTTACAGCTCCGATGAATTCCACCTTGCAGTATATAACAGCAGTGGTTCTGTTCACCAGGTGTATTAACATCATCTTGACTGCATACGAATGTCCAGGTTCCATTAAATTGAGACTTGATCAGTCACTGGATTTCCTTGTTACTAATGTTATTATTCAAATTCCAGTGTCTGGAATCTGGTTTGAAAGTCACTCTCCAGGGGGCAAAATGAAGACAGTCGTCTGTGGAAGGGGTCAGCGAGACAAACTGTGTCGTGTGTCCAGCACAGCTCCTGTGAGAGGCTGGTCTCTTCTTCCGCCTCCAGGCATCCTAACTTGGGGTCATCTTCAACGGTACCTTCTCCTTCACACTCTGTGGTTAAGGGTCAACTTCTCCACGAGGTCTCTCTTTCCTCTCCTTTCTTTCTCATCCTCTCTGCTCATGATTAGGATAAGCCCGTCCCCATCCAGCTCCCGCCACGGACACTGTGGCTGGTGGTATCGTTGCTAGTTGATTTCTCTGCCCCAGGTCTCCGTCTGAAAACCACCTTAGCTAGCACAGCCAGATTCTCTTTCCCAAACCCCGGCTCCAGTCTGATTTCCAGTCCTCTCTTCAGCCTATCTCCCACTCCCTGCCCACCTCCGCCAAACACTCCAGCTAGATGTCGGCCCCGTGCTGGGCACTAGGATAACAAACGTGTGGACCAGCCAAGCCCCAAAGGAGCGCACAGCCTCCTGGAGTCAACACATGTAAAAATAAAGCACAGGACACAAGGAGACACGTGTTGATGGTGGCGGATACAAGGTGCAGAGTTGGCCAGAGGACGGGGCCACGCATGTCTTAGTGGAGACAGGGAAGTCTGGGAAGGCTTCTCAGAAGAGGCGATGTTTGTGCTGTCTCGGGGATGAGCCACCATCCAAGTCCAAAGTCCGTTCTCATTGCGGTGTCCTTGGCCTCACCGTTTTCTTTGCGCGAGCATCCTCCTCTCCTCCCTTCTGCATATATAAACTCTCAGCTGCCAAGTCAGCCAGTCCCACCTCTCTGGGGGGACCCGGGAACTCTGAGCCCATGGTCACTTCCACCTCCTCTGAACATCTCAATCACAAGCCACCTACTGCACTTAGGGGCTCTCGTGTTTAGGGATCTGATTTTTGAGTAAGTCACATCTTCCCACCTAGATTTTTGCTAAATTCCTTCTGTCCAGAATAGTCTTACCCCCAATGTCTCCAGGGCTCACCCCCTTTCAGGTCTCTGCTCAAAGGTCACCCTAAACAGAGGCCTTCTCTGACTACCCTATTTACACAACGCTCCCTCCCCCCGACGTATACCCCTTCCTTCGTAAAAACATACATAAACCTTTCCTATTATATTTTTCTCCCACTCTTATCATCATGTAATATACTGTGTATTTTCATTTGCTGAGTGTGTATCTCCCTCTGCTACAATATTCACTCCAGGAGGGAGAGGATTCATGAATATTTTGTTCGATGTTGCAACTCTAATGCCCACAACAGTGCAGCAAGGCACATAGCAGGTGCCTAATATGTGATTGTTAATCTAGCAGCGTGAGTGAAGGTAACAAAGTTGCTTTATGTCATTTCCTGTAAAGTAGCTTTGCCGCACAGCGCCTCCGTGTAACAGGTCTGATCCAAGGTTAGTGTGGTCTCTGTGTCCCTTGTAGAACTGGGCCAACTTGGCCTGACCCTCGGTTTCTCTACCCCTGTCTCTCAAAAGCTCTGCCCAAGACTGCTGAGCACGCAGGGGCTCCCCTCTGCATGCTGCTCCCTGCCCCTCTGGGGCTGCCTCCGCCTGGTCCTCATCAGACCAGACACGGAAATCCGCAGGCCTCACAGACCTCCACAAAAAAATATCCCCCTGCACTGTGAGCAGAGGAGGTTTCTGGGGGTGTGGGGAGGACTGGGGGGTCACCTTCTGCATCAGTCCCAGAGGTCTTGGCCTCCTGCCAGCTTGCCGGCTCCTGTCTGTCTCCGCTTCCTTCTCTCTAGAGCAGCTGCCACTTTCCTTCCGGGGCTCGGCACATGGGTTCTGCCCACACACAGGGCTCCGGGACATCCTCTCCGACTCTGCAGCAGCTCTAACCAGCGCATGCCTCCGAACAGCGGCCTTCACTCTCTACAAGGAATTCCAACATGGTTAACATCCGGTGGGTTTGGGATTTATTTTGGTCCTGTTATTATCCCCATTTTACAGAGAAAGAAGAGACTGGCCTCAGAGATGATGAGCGTCGTGCCAAGGTCACATAGCTAATCCAAAGCAGCTTCCCTGGCTACAAAGAACAAACAAAAGAAAGCCCTTCCTCCCTGTCACATTAGCCACCGTGTGCTTTCTCCTCTCCTCCCGCCCAGGCCAGCTGCTTCAAAGGGGCGACTTTGCCTACCCTTTCTTTCTCCTCACCGCCCACGCACACGCCTTCAACCATCCAGCCTGGCTTCAGCCCAGCCGCTCCCAAGCAAAAGCTCCCGCTAAGGTCAGTAGTGACCTCTTGGTGCTGCATCCAGTGGGGATATCTCAGGCTCAACACACTGGTCTTTTCAGCAACCTTTGACGTTGCCGATGATGACGAAACCTTCTGCAATCCCCCTGCCCCCCGACCTCGTCCTCTCCATGGACGCCAATGCATCGTTCTGTCTACTCACATGTCACTTCCTCAGGGAAGCCCTCCCTGACTTCCTGGTATAGTCAACTTCCATTGTCTGTGTTCTTGCACCTTCTACGCACAGCAGTATCCGGCCTGGAGTAGGCACTCAATGAACACCTGCTAAATGAATAGAATGAATGAATGGATCTGTGTTGCCGTCTTTTAGAGCCTTGCAGTTCCACATTCATTAGCACATGTCTCCCACACTAGGCGGAAAGTGCCCGAGAACAGGATCCACGCCTGCTTTTCCCTCTATTGTGTCTCTGGCTCGCACCCCAGGGCCTGACACATGGAGGAACTCCCTCCATATGCGTTGCATGGATCAAGAGCTGGGATTCACACCCAGGTTGCCGGCTCCAAAGCCTGTGCACTTAGCAGCTACCGTTGATTGACTGACGAGAGGTGACCCCAGCTGTCTCTATTAAGGCAGGCTTCTGAAATTTTAATGTGCAAAGAACCGCCAAGAGACCTTGTTAAAATATAGGTTCTGATTAGTAGATCTGGAGTGGGTCCCAAGATCCCGCATCTCTAACAAACTCCAGGGGAGACTGACAATGGGTTCTGTGGACCCCACTTTGAGCAGTGGGGACTAATACAGGGTGCTGACCTATAAATAGACCCTGCTGGACACCCCCAGAACTATAGCAGTGTGTAGGGGACAGGGCAGTGGGCTCTGAATCCAAATACTGCCAGAAATCAGAATCAATTATCTGTCTCTCAGATATATGCAGCAGTCTTCCTCATGCTGACTAGGATGAATAAAATACATTCATTTAAAAGCACCACTGAATTCATAGCAACTTTTCATTGTTATGCATTTTCCCAACTGATAGATGCTAAACATATGGGGGATGGTAGAGAGGAGACCTGGGATCTTTTAACATTCAAAAAAGGGGGAGGGATCTTTAAGACCTGCCTGGAAGATGCGGTGGCCTTGTGTGCTGTTCTTCATCAGGGCTGAGTGGCAGGAATCGGTGTCACAAAGAAGAGCACCCCGAGGGGAGTGATGAGACAGAGACAGAGACAGACAGAGACAGAGAGACACAGAAAGAGACAAACACACACAGAGAGGGACAGACAGAGACACAGAGAGAGACACACACACAGACACAGCAGGGAACAGAAAAAGAGAGACAGACAGGGAGACACAGAGAGACAGACAGAGACAGAGGGACAGAGAGACACCCAGAGAGAGGCACAGGAGCAGGGATCTGAGGTGGAGCAGGCAAAGTCTGCCATCCCTCCAAGATGCTCTCTGGGTTGGCATGGCAACAGTTAACATGCATGTAAATAGCTGACCCATATTTAATTAACAAAAAGAAAACAAGAGGGTGGGAGGGAGAGGCTCCTCACCTAGCCTTGCCAGGACTGATGGGCCTTTCTCACTGAGCAGTGGATACTGGCAGAAAACAGGAGACACCCAGTGTGTGAGAGTTCACAGGCGCCCACGGCTGCCAGCACAAAATGGGAGCAGACCTTCCCCCGGAAAAACGAGGCCAGAGGAAGCCTTGGACCACATGCTGGGCAGTGCGGGGTGGGGGGGTCAGCATTTCATCTCTGCCATAACGGTAGCAGCAGGAGCCACAGTACTGATGGTGGGGACCATTACTCTATGCCAGGCACTCTACCACACTCTATTTAATCCAAACAAAGGAGCTATGAGGTAAATGCTAGTATTATCCCCATTTTCAAAATGAGAAAACTGAGGCTTGGAGAGATTTAAATAACTTGTCCAAAGTCGCATGGCTATAGTAAGTGGCTGTGGTAGTCTGTACATTCGTGACCTTTTTGTGGTCCCCGCTCCTTGAATCTAGGCTAGCCTTGTCATGTGCTTTAACCAGTACAATACAATATAATCGATACAGTACCAATACATGACAGCACCCAGCCTAAGCCTTAAGAATGCTGACAGCATCTTCTTTGTACTCTTGAGAGCCCTGAGCCACCATGAAAATGTCCAGCTATCCTGCTAGAAAGACCACATGGAAGAGAGGCTCTGAAAGAACAGGAGGAGAGAGAGACCCAGCCTGTCAGTGGTCCCTGCTGAGCCTAGACCCAGCTGACCCACCTCTGAAGACCCCTGGCAAGACCAGCAGAAGAATCACCCAGCTTAGCCCAATCCAGATTATAAAATCATGAGCTACTAAAATGGTTGTTCTTTCAAGTCACTCAATTTTGGGGTAGTTTGTTACACAGTAAGAGATCACTAACACAAGTAGGTCTCTTGTGGGCTCAGCATGACTGGCCCTGCCTCTCTGTCCAGCCTCACTCTGCTACATCCCTCACTCTTTCCTGCAATGTGTGTGGACCCTCAGCTTACAAAGACTCTCTCGTTTCTCTGCGTGGCCGCAGCATACATTTCACCCCGTCATGATGCTGCCTCCAAAGTACTGTGAATCAGATCCTCTTTCCCCTGCCCCCCACCCCCAGCTCTTGCCTGGGTAGTGGTAGCAGCCTCCTACCCACCCTCACCCCTCCCACCTCTGGCTTTCTCTAGTCCAGTCTCTGTTGCATCTGACGATATTTTCTTTTTCTTACCTGGCCCATAAGGTCCAGCATGAGTGAGACCCGCCTGGCCTGCACCCCAGCCCATCTGCTGCCTGCCTGTCTTCCCGTTGTCCTGCAAACCCACTGGGCTCCTCTGTCCCTGGAGTACATGAAGCCCTTTGCCACCTCACGAACTTCCCAAAGGTGATTCCCTCTGTCTAGAATGCTCTTCTCCCCTTCACCCAAGGCTGATTTCATTGTTTTTAGGACTTAGGCTTTTCCCCAGGGGACAGAGGCGAGGTATATTTTACATACAGTAAAATGAATTGATTGTAAATGCATAGTTTGGTGAATTTTGACAAATATTCACACCTGCATAACCATCCCCCAAATCAAGAAATAGGAAATATTTTCATCAACCATCACCTAAGTCAAGACAGGCAGGACACTTCCATCACACCAGAAAGTCTCCTGGTGTGCCTTCCTCCTCAGTGCCCTTCACCAGGCAAGACCTGCTCTGTTTTCTATCCCTGTAAGTTTAGTTCTGCCTGTTCTGGAACCTCATGCAAATGATCAGTTAGTACCTGCTCTTCTGTGACCAGCTTCTTTCACTCGAGCACTTTTGAGATTCATCCGCGTGGTGGTGTGATCACTCACTCGTTTCTCGTTGTTCATGAGTAGTGTTCCATTGCATGAATAGGCCGCCTTGATGTGTTCATCCCTTCTCCTCTTGTCAGACCTTTGAAGTTGTTTCCAGGTTTCGGTTATTAATACAACCGCTATGAACATTTGCATACAAAGCCTTGTTATGGACACATTTTTCATTTCTTATGTGTAAATATCTAGGAGTGGAATCGATAAGTCAAAGAGTAGGTATATATATTTCTATTAGAAACCAACAGTTTTCCAAAGTGGTTGCACCATTTTACATTCCCACAGACAGTGTGATGAGTTCCCTTTCCTCCCAAATTATTACTACCACTTTTTAATTTCTCTGCTCTGATGAGTGTGCAGTGGTATTTCCTGGTGCTTTTGACTTGAATTTCCCTGTTGACTAATGATACCGAGTGTCTTTTTATTTGCTTATAGTCATTCACATGTGCCCTGTGTGAAGTATTGGTTGGGGTCTTTTGCCCATTTGTAATTGTACAGCTTGTCTGTTCATGGATTAGAAGGTCTCTGTTTTTGTGTTGTTCTCAGAAAAGTTCTCCCTGAGGGCACCCTTCCCCCCGCCACCCGCCACACACACACACAACTCACACGCAACACAGACACACACCACATACACACACACACAGGTCCCTCTGTTACAGACTCTCACAGGGCCTTGTGCTTCTCTGGGCTGTGCTTTACACAGGCGAAACACGTTATCACACGGCTGTGTGTCACTGCTCCTGTAGACTCCGGTCCACCAGAGTCTGGACCACATCTCCCCTGTTTACTGCTCATTCTCTGGCTCTGAGCACAGTTCTAGGCCCTCAATAATCTTTTTCACTCCATAAATATTTGTCGAGTGCCTAGAATCTTCCAAGCAATAGTCTAGGTGCTGGAGTTACTGCAGTGAAGAAGACAGGTGAACCCCCTGCTCTCATGGGGCCACCATGCTGGGAAGGGGATGGGAGGGGTCAGTGAACAAGTAAATCTATAGATATATGGTGGGTCGAGTGTAGTAAGCACATTGACCTGAATAATCAAGCTGATGAAGGGAGCTGGTGGGTGATGCTGCACATGGGGCCTGGGGAAACCTGGCTTCGAGATGGAGCAGGTACCTGAAGATGAGGAAGGGAGCTGTGTGCACGCCCAGGGCAGGGCTTGGCACAATGGACGCACAGCAAGAAGGTCTATAGGGCAGGAGTGGGGAGAGCGATGGGGAGTGAGGCAGAGAGACATGAGGTTGGGGGTACAAATTACATAAGGCTCTTTTCCCAAACCTTTTCCACCACAATCCACTGGAAAAAACACACACATACATGCACACACACACACACACAAGCACACTCAAATAGTTTTGTGTAGCAATGCATGTCTTTATTATGCATGGAATATTCTCTAGCATTTTTCTTCTTCACTCTTCTGTTCCATTTTGTTCTGTTTCACATAATAAAAATGCTGACCATGTTGCAGGAGATTGATTTCGTGACCCGTTAATAGATTCCTGTGTACATGGCAAAGATTTCGGATTTTACTGTGAAATGAGAAGAAACACTGGAGGATTTTGAACAGAGGAGTGACATGACAACCTAATCCTATGGTTAATATTTTAATTTTAATTTTATTTTTTAACCTTTTAATGGAAAATTGTAAACAGACACAAAAGTAGAGAGATTGGAATAATATACCCCCATATTCCTTCACTCAGCTTCAATAATTATCAACATTTTGTCATCTTGCGTTTCCCTATTCCTATCCACTTTTTTGGCTAAAGCATTTTAAAGCAAATCTCAGACATGATATCATTGCACCCTTATATACATCCACATGCATTTCTAACAAATGTCAATAATACCATTTTCATACCCAGTGGGAATAACAGGTATTATTTAATACCTTCTATGACCCAGTCCATGATCAGTTTTTCTCAATTGCCCCAGAATGGGTTTTTACAGTTGGTCGGTTTGAGTCAGGTTGCAAGCAAGGTCCATATATTGCATTTGCTGGTATTTCTCTTAAGCATCTTTCTTCCTTCCCCTCCCTTTCCTCTCTCCTTTTCCTCCCCTCTCCCTCTGATATTGAGGTTTAAGCTACAAAAAATAAAATGAGCAATCTGATGGGTTTGGCAGTTGTATACACGCATGCAACAACAACCCCAGTCAAAATACAGAACATTCATCACCTCAGAAATTTCCCTCACTCCCCTTACTGATCAAAGACAAACGTCCTTCTGATTGGCATTACCATAGATTTGCTCTGCCTGCTCTTGGAGGTCATACGAATGGAATCCTATAGTGTGTTCTGTCTGGACTTGTCCAGATGATGTCTGTGGGACTCATCCCTGCTGCTGGGTGTGTCAAGAGTTCACTTCCTTTTATCACTGAGTTGTATTCCATCACATGGATGTACTACAATTTGATCACCCATCCTGATGTAGATGGACACTTGAGTTGGGGCTACTAAAAAGAATGCTGATTTAAACATTCTTATACAAGTCTTTTTGTGGGTCTATGTTTTCACATTTCCTGGGTAAATTTTTGTTGCTGTTTTTCAAGACCATTCGGCCCTTAACTATTTTCATGTAATAGTTTCTTGCCAATTTCTACTAAGAAATATGTTGGGATTTTGATTGGAATTGTATTGAACAGCTTGCCAGTTTCTATTAAGAAATATGTTGTGATTTTAATTAGAATTATATTGAACATATAGATTAATTTGGGGAGAATGGCCACCTTAAAAGCGTTGACTCTTCTGATTCACAAATGAGGTGTATCTCTCCAGTTAATTAGATCTTCTTTAATTTCTCTCAGCAACAGTTTGAGTTTTCAGTGTAGAGGTCTTGTACATCTTTTGTTAAATTTATTCCTAGGTATCTAATTTTTTGTATGATACCTTGAATAATATTGTTTAAAAATTTCATTCTCCAACTGCTCACTGTTAATATATAGAAATACAATTCAATTTTGTATATTTGATCTTGTATCCTAAAATCTTGCTAAATTCACATACTAATTCTAGAAATTGTTATGTAAACTCATTAGAATTTTCTATTATATGTTTACAATCATGTCATTTGTGAATAAAAACAGTTTTCTTCTTTCTTTCCAATTTTTGTAGCTTTCATTTCTTTTTCTTGCCTTATTGTACTTGCCAGGCTTCGAGTACAAGGCTGAATAGAAGAGGTGAGAGTGGGAATTCTTGCATTCTTTCCAGTATTATTGAAAAAGCATTTTAGTGTGTTATAATTATGTGTAATTTAGCTTTATATTTTTCATAGATGCCCCTTATTAAGTTGAAAAAGTTTGATGCTTTCTATTTTTTGGATGCTGAAAATTGTTTCTAAAAATCATGAATGGTAATATAGTGAGACTCCAACTCTACAAAAAGTAAAAAATTTAGCTGATCATGGCAGCACACACCTGTAGTCCCAGCTACTCTGGAGAGTGAGGCAGGAGGATTATTGAAGCCTAGGAGTTTGAGGTTGCAGCGAGCTATGATCACGCCACTGCATTCCAGACTGAGTGACAGAGTAAGACCTTGTCTCTAAAAAACAAACAAACAAACAAATAAATAAATAATCATGAACGGAAGTTGGGTTTGTCAAATGCTTTTCCTGCATCTCTTAAGATGACCAAGTGTTCTTTCTTTTTATTCTGTTATATAATCAATTGCATTAATTGATTTTTTAAATGTTAAATCAACCTTGCATTCTTGGGGTAAACCGACTTGGTATTGATACATTATCCTTTTTAAATATTGCAGAATTAAATTTGCTGGTTTTTTTTAAAGGTATTTTTGCACCTAAGTTCATGAAGGATGTTGCTTTATAATTTTCTTGTCTGGAAATTGCTTCATCCGTTTTTGGTACCAGGGATATGCTGATTTCATGAAATGCGTTGGGGTGTTTTCCCTCATTGTATATATACCTGTAAAGTGAGTATTATTTATTCCTTAAAAGTTTGAGAGAATTCACCACTAAAACTATCTGGAACTGTTATTTTTTTTAATTCAATTTCTGTAATTGATATAAGGCTATTCAGATTTTCTGTTTTCTTGTGACAAAATGTATTTTTCAAGGTATTTGTCCATTTCACCTACATTGTCAAATTTATTGGCACACAATCTCTATGATATTACCTTATCATCCTTTTATTATTCATGGGATCTGTCGTGATGGTGTCTTTTTATTTTATTTATTTATTTATCTATTGGAGACAGAGTCTCACTCTGTCACCCTGGCTAGAGTGCAGTGGCATCATCATAGCTCGCTGCAACCTCAGACTCTAGCCTGCGATCCTCCTGCCTCAGTCTCCTCAGTAGCTGGGACTACAGGTGCACACCACCACACCTGGCTATATTTTTCTGTTTTTTGTGGAGATGAGATCTTGCTCTTGCTCAAGCTTGACGATGTATCTTTAATTCTTGATATTGGCAGTTTGTTTTCTCTTTTTTTTTTTTCTTTTTCAGCCTTTCTGGGCTTCATCAATTTTACTATCCTTTTGAAAGGACCAACTTTTTGCTTGTTGGTCATCCTTATTAATTTTATCTATAGCTTTTCCATTGTCTATTTCACGGATTTCTGCTTTTATCCTTATCTTTAATATTTCCATCCTTCGAGTTCAGGTTTAATTTGCTTTTTCCTAGCTTCTTAAATTGAATTTTAAAACTTTTTCCTCTATTATTAGCAGTTAAAGCTGTAAGTTTCCCTTAGAACATCAAATTAGCTTCATTTCACAACTTTTGCTATATTATGTTTTTACTTGCATTCAATTGAAAATACTGTCTAGAGATTGCATCAAGCTAAAAGGCTTCTGCATCGCTAAGGAAGCAATCAACAGAGTGAAGAAACAATTCACAGAACGGGAGAAAATATTTTCAAACTTTCCATCTGACAAGGGATTAATAACAAGAATATAAAAGCAGCTCAAACAACTTGATAGCAAAAAAACAAATAATCTGTTAAAAAATGGCAAAAGATCTAAATAGACATTTCTCAAAAGAAGACATACAAATGGGCAACAGGTGTACAAAAAAATGTTCAGCATCACTAATCATCAGGGAAATACAAATCAAAACCACAGTGAGAGATACCCTCTCACCCCAGTTAAAATGGCTCGTATCAAAAAGGCAGTTACATGCTGGTGAGGATATGGAGATCTTGCTTTTATCCATTCTGACAATCGCTGTCTTTTAATTTGAGCCTTTATAGTTTTAAAAATTATTGATACGTTTGAATTTAAGTCCACTTTCAATAACTGCTTTCTATTTGTCCTGTGATTTGTACTTTGTTCTCCATTCCCTACCTGCTTTGTATTAATTATTTTTTAGTATTGCAGTTTATCTCTTCATTGAGTCTTTCGATAATGTCTCTGTGTTAATACCTCTAGGCTACCACCAGGGTACAATACGCATCCTCAAACTGAACATAGGTTTTCTTCAAATAATTTTGTACTGTTTTACAAACAATATAAAACTCTTGATATTGTATCATGTGCTCTTGCTGTTCTATGTTTTATTTCTATGTAAGGTATGAACTCCACAATACATTGTCATAATTTGTACTTTAGCCAAAAACCTTCAATAGAAATTTTAAAATATATTTCCATAACATATAAATATCATTTTCAATTATACTCAGGCTTACATCTTGTGGTACTTTTTATTCCTTCCCACAGGTATAGGCCTCCATCTGGTATTATTCCCCTCACAGCCTGAAAAACTTCTTTCAGCATGAAAATTTTCCAGCTTTTATCATCTGAAAACGTTTCTGTTTCACTTCCATTATTGAATGATATTTTCACTGGGCATTCCAGGTTGAAAATTCAGTGTTTTTAACAATTTAAAGATATCATTCATTGTCTTATGGCCTCCGTTATTTATTTTATGAGAAGTCACTCATCATTCTAATTTTCTTTTCTTTTCTTTTTTTTTTTTTTTTTTGAGACAGAGTCTCACTCTGTTGCCCAGGAGAGTGCCGTGGCATCAGCCTAGCTCGCTGCAACCTCAAATTCCCAGGCTCAAGCGATCCTCCTGCCTCAGCCTCCCAAGTAGCTGGGACTACAGACACGCGCCACCACAACTGGCTCATTTTTCTATTTTTAGTAGAGACGGGGTCTCACTCTTGCTTAGGCTGGTCTCGAACCCCTGAGCTCAAGCGATCCTCCTGCCTTGGCTTTCCAAAGTACTAGGATTACAGGCATGAGCCACCGTGCCCGGCCTCATCATTCTAATTCTTATTCCCCTTAACATTTTATACATTTTCTAGTTGGTGGATTTAATTTTTTTTCTCTTTGTCTTTGGTTTTCAACAGTTCAACTACAATATGGGTAGGTATGGTTTTGTTTATATTTAGACTGATTAGAGATTATTAAACTTCTTGGATCTGTGGGTTAATATCCTTAATCAATTTTGGAATGTTCTTGACTACTATCCACTTAAATATTTCTTCTGCTGCATTTTCTCTGCTCTCCTTCTGGGACTCTAGTGACATACACATTAGATCATATTGATATTTTCGCACAGGGCCCAGGCGATCGATCCCTAGGTTTGTTATTGTTGTTTTCTGTTTCCACTTTAGCCCGGTGACTGCTTTTGACCTGTCTTCAATTTCACCAATCCCTTCTTCTGTGGTGTCCAGCCTGCTACAAGCCCATTGAGTAAATTCTTTATTTACGATGCAGTTTCCTGTTGTAGAATAGCCATTTGCTTCTTTTTCATAGCTTGATGCTGAAATTCACCATCTGTTCACATGTGTTGTTCACTTCTCACACTGAATCCATTAAAATATTTAAAATTTTTATTTTAAAGTCTTTTTGCTATCTGCTCAGTGCAACCTCTGGAAATATCTGTGGGTCTGTTTCAGTGACTTTTTTCCCCCCCTCTTGATTATAGGTTACATGTTCGTGCCTCATGAAGTATTTTATAATTTTTAATTATATCTCAGACATTGTGTATAGCAGTGTAGTAGAGACTAACGTACACAATAATTACTCACTGAGCCGGGGGGCTGAGTCAGCTTAATCTGTGGCTAAATTGAGTTGAGTCCAAGCTTCAGTGACAGCCTGTTCCGCGTGGACTGCAGATGTGCTGGGGGTTGGATCAGGACACGCCGCAGCAGGGCTGGGACCTGAGTGACAGCAAGTATGAACCACAGCTGATCTCTCTCTGCTTTAGAGCCCAGATGTTGGGTCTGGGTCCACTGGGGAGTCCTTTCCCTGCACTCTGCCCTGGGCAATCTCTCTCCACCCCGATTCTCTGCCCATAACCTTTTGCTGGCTGCTGCCTTGAGCTTGGTGAAGTTTCAGAGCACACTGAGGGCATTCGTCAGCTCTCCTGACTTGCCCTTCAGCCACTTGGGGATAAATTGGAAATTGCGACTGGACTCCGCAGGATACAAACCTGTCCTGTCGGCCTCCACAAGACTATGAAAAGTTTATTAAAGTTTGGCTTCCCCGCTCCCACCCCCCATCTGTGCTGGGTTCAGTCCTCTTCTCCCCGACTCACAGCCGTGGGTCTCTTCTGTCCTGGGAGGGACTTGTACGTTTGTGTTCTCAGCTCTCTGATGGATCTTGAAAGATGTGATTATGTAGCTTAACCAGCTTGTTTTTGTTTTCAGAATAGAAAGGTAGAGCGGTGGTCCCTTGCAGCTACTGAACAGGTAGCAAAAATCCATTCTAACCAGAAGCAGACATCCTAATAAGTAATTATCAAGTGAAGGTCCCTTCCTTCTGCCTGGGCGGCTCCTCTGCTCCTTGTGTGTCTGTATGATGCTCACTCGGCTGGTAGAGCTTCCCCCTTGAAGTCTCTCCCTACTTCCCCAGTGCCTCGGTGCTTCTCCTGCTGGTCTCCTCTGTTTTTGATCCTGTCTGCGTTAAAGCCACTTTTCTCCCTGGATCGTAATTGTTTGCATGTCTGTCTTCTCTGCCAAACTTTGAGCTCCTTGAAGGCAAGAACCCTGTAGTTATTATGAATTATATACACATATACACATACATCTGTATGTACATATGTACTATGTATACATTGTATATGTACATATGTCTCCACAGATACACACTAATTACTAAACCGACGTGTGCTTATTTAACAGCTAACATATGAATTTTCATCTTTTGTGTTCAGGTCCAAGTGTGTGTCTGGCAGACAGTAAGCACACGATATGTTTGTGGAGTTAATGAATAAATAAATGAATGAACAAATGCCCGCTCTCTATCCTGAAGCTTCATCCACGTTAGAAGCTCCGACGGCATTATTTACCACCTGCTAACACGCACTCTTGTGCTTTGCCTGCTTGGGAGGGGAGCGTGTGTGTGGGCAAGTGTTGACCTGCATATGCAAATTTATAATTCAGCCTGAGTATGCTGAGTTTCGGGTGTTTGCTTTGAAGTTTAGATTTTTGGCAGCATGAGCCAGTGTCCAGAAGTGTCACTCAACAGAGGATTTGGGACTCTGGCCAAAGCTGGCCCGTGGTTTGTGAAATTTACTGCAAAGGGGAAACTGGGCTTTGAGGGCTGGGTTGCCATGCCAGCAAAGGGTCTTAAGCAAGGCTGGCGCTCCCTATCTCTATTCTCAGAATTTCAGATCCAGATCAGGACAAGGGCACCAAGGGCATTCATAACAACTCTTTAGCCAAACCAGATGCTCGAATGCTCCTTCCTATCTTTCCACTGCCCCCAGAATCCTTCTTTCCAACCTAAGTGCTCCATTGTGCATGAGATCAGAGTCAGATAGACCAAGATCAAATCTCAACTCATAAACTCGATGAGCCTCTGTTTCCTGATCTGTAAAATGGGCATACTGGTGTCTACCACTCAGGCTTGTTTAGAGCACTCAGTGAGATCCTGTTTGCAAAGTGCCCACACTGGGTTTCTTCTCTTTACCAGCATCTTCACTCTCCTCAGTGTGAGCATCTCTCCATTATCACGGGGACAATTCAGAAGGCAGAGAGAAGGCACAGCGGGGTGGTGACCTCCCTTCCCTCCCTTTTCCATCATCCCCAAGGCCACACTCACAGTCCAAGCACCCTGGGCAGGGCATGACCTGGAGAGACAGGAGCTAGAACTGCTCCATCAAGGGCTTCTGGGAGCTTTGAAGTGACCAGGAAGAAAGCAAGGGAGAGAGAGAAAGTAGGCAGGAGCAGTAAGTCTTGATACTTATGCGCAAGGTCACAGACAGCCCCGCCCCTGCCCTGCGTCCAGAGAACTCTGCCCAGGATGAGCCCTGTCCTCTTGGAACTCCCAGCCAGGCCAGGCACACCAGAGTGGACAAGCAGGTGGGCTGGTAGCTAAAAGCACGGCCAATACAGACAAATGCGATTAGATAGCAAGAGAGTACTTAACCTCAGCCATTCTTTTTAAAAATCTTCCTATGAATAGGAAATGGGAAGAAGACAATAGAGCAGAGAATGTCAGGGCGTGAGAGCTGGGACTACAGGTGGGGAGTCCTGATCTCTCAGCTTCACAAGTATGACGGTTATAATACAACAACAAGAACCAGGATTTATGCAATCTGCTAGGTACCAGTAGCTTCACATACAGACAGCATTTCTAATCTTCATAACAAAGGGTGCACCCATTGTACAGATGGGAAAACTTGTCTGTAACAAAACTCCAGGATTTGCTCCAAGGAGTGTCTGATGCTAAAACCTAAGCTTTCTTTTACCATATCAGCCTGCCTGACCTTCGATCAGCTAAGCTGTTCCAGTAACCATGTGTCTCTTTCCAAAGTCTTTCAGAGGTTCTTACAGGATGGAAAGTGATACGGTTGAGGGTGGGGGAGAGAAGGGGGATGGGGAAGGGCGGAGGGGGGAGGGAGGGAGGGGAAGACAGAGGCAGGACACGCAGGGGTGTTTCTCTCCCTTCATAATAATGGATAGTAATTCTGAGAAATTTCCCTTTAGCAGCATTCAGGCTATGTTTGGGAGTTTGTTTCCCCACTCCCTGCAGGAAAGTTAATCAATTTTAGAACCAGCCCCTTCTGTGCTGAGATGACAACTGGGAGAGAAGGGATTGGTTTTTCAGCTGCTGGGTTTGCTGGGCAGCTCCCGTCCCACTTCCACGGGGCCACTTATTGACATTGAAATATCTCAACAATAAGCAGGTATCGATGGCCCCCAGGGTCAATACCAAGATTCATTGACCCAGGCTGCAAATATGGAAGGCGGCGAGTCCAAGGTCACTATTTACCTGAAGGGATGAAAAATAAATCTTGATGTGAACCAAAAATAGAAATCGATATGCATACTGTGGTGTGCATTGCCTCCCCATCTTCCAGCGAGAGGCTATTTCAGGAGGTTTCAGGGCTCTTCTGCCGTCAGGAGCTGAGCTCCGAACTGGAGAGGAAGTAGGGGCAGAACATGATCCTTCTCCGGTTGCCCCAGCCAAGGAGAACAGGCAACCTACGCTGCCACTAGGGATCAGCCCATTCCCCACGGAGAGCCTCGGTGCCCCCCGCCACTCTTCCTCTTGGAGAAACGTGAGCCGTGATGGGCAATGCAAGGCGACCGTTCCTCCAAAGCGTATTTCACCGAACAGTGCCAGGAGAAGCACCTATGGGGTGATCAACAGGACCTTCACCTCTGGGGAAAACTTAAGCAGCTAAAGAGGGAATAAACCGGTGGGAAAGGGAAACCGAGGTCTACATCAACTATGAACCCCAGGGTGAAGCAGGAGCCATCAATGAATCTGGCTACCTTGGGACATGTGCCTCCCTTCCGCAGACATCCGAAGCATTAAGTTGCTGTGCTGTGACATTTTCTCTCCTTTCAAGGCTGTTTTTATTATACTTCTTTGTTTAAGCTTAATTAACTTCTTTCCCAATTACAAAAGAAATTCATGTTCTTCGTACAAAATGTCAAGCCTGTTTGGAATGATCCTTTTAATCTCACCCTGAGTGTTCAGCCTGTCTGAGGGAGGAAGGGACTGGTTCTGAATTCAGACAGATCTGAGTTCTAGTTTCAGTTCTGTAACTGAGTACGCAGATGGGCTCAGGAAAATAAAGGAATAATTTTCTGCTGCCATTTCCTGATAATATAAACCTCTTTTGTGAAGTTGATATGAAGATTAAATAAGGATTTATGTGAAATCCCAAGCAAAATACTAATAAAGTAAACAAATGTCTGACGATTTTGATTATGAAACACACATACATGTACAGATAAGCAATTTTAGAAACAAAAAATGGCAACGAAACTACTGCAGTAAAGACGGTTTTTAAAATTATAAGATAATGTTATTGCACAACTTTATGCTAACACATTTGAAACTGAAGTAGATGACTCCTTAAGAAAAAGTAAATGATCAAAATTGATTAAAGAAGAGGTATCAAATCAAGATCTGAATGAGTCAGGAACCAGTCAGAACATAGAAATCATGCTAGGTGTTTCAAATTAAGGGAGTTGAATACAGGGACTTGGTACATAGGTGATGACAGAGCTGAGAAACCTCTTAGGGTTGCCTAGCAACAGTGGGAAGCTGGAATAACAAAGCAATCAGTGTCTCCCATTGGCCAAGCTATCTGGAGTAACATAAAACCCAGAGTAGCATAAAAAGCAGGCAAACACCTAAAAGCCAGCTTCATTGTTAAAAATTAGAGACAAAAACATGAAAAAAAAAAAAAAGTCAAACTCCTCAGTGTATTAAAAGAATCATACATTACACTCAAGTTTAATTTGTTTTAGGAATTAGAGGGTGGCTCAATATTGGGAAATGCATTAATATAACTTTTTACATGAATCAAAGGGGAAAGTTTTCTGATCATTTCAGTGGATATTGAAGAGAGATATGATCAAATCCAACACATTTTCTCATTAAAAACCCCAAACCTTGGCAGACATGACAAGGTTTCATTTTGCAGAATTCAAAGCTGTGGTGGAGAGTAATTTATCCCCCTCTTCTCAGGAGGAAAAAATGAATCAGTTTTGTAATCAGTCGCATCTAGTGCTCAGATGGACAGTGGAAGGGAAGGTCCTGTGATTCGAATGCTGGTGTCCCTTCCAGACTTTATATTGACTTAATCCGCAATGCAATAGCGATGGAGAGGTGGCCTTTGGGAAGTGATTAATCACAGGGCCCTGCCCTCCTGCCTTCCACTTTCTGCCATCTGAGGACACAGCAACGAGGCTCCACTTGGAAGCAGTGAGCAGCCTACACCAGACGCCAATGCTAGCGCCTTTATCTTGGCCTTTCCAGCCTCCAGAACTGTAAGAAATAAGTTTCCATTCTTTATAAATTATTCAGGCTCAGGAATTTTGTTACAGCAGCACAAATGAAGTAAGACAGAAGGTTTGAGCTCATCTGCTGGTTTATTGGGCAGACCTCTGCTATTTCCATCAAGTCTCTTACTGACATTGAACCATCTCAGTAATAAAAGATTGATGGGATAGAAGAAAACTTTTTCAAACCTGGTAATGTTTCCTTCATGCTATATCAAACCAACGACAAACATCATACCTAATAGTCACATATTAAAAGCATTCCCACTAAAACACTAAAAACAGTTCCAATAGAAGTTTAAACGCTATTATTTCTACCATTTAACATTATAGTGGAGGTACAGGCCAATGCAATAAGGAAATAAAACAAAATGAGGTATAAATATTGGTAAAGGAGAGACCAAACTGTCGTTATTTGCACATAATCTGATTATCAATCTAGAGAATACAGGAGAACCAACCCAAAAGCTATTAGAACAAATAAAGTTCAGTTAAATTTAAGGTCAACATACAAAATTCAATAGTTTTCTATTCACTAGCAATAACCAATTAGAAAATCTCATAGAAAAACAGATGCCATTCACCATCGCAACAGAAACTATAAAATACTCAGACAAACCTAATAAAGTATATACGAAGAAAATTATGAAACTTCACAGAAGGGCACAAAAGAATGTTTAGATAATATTCCTCTATGGGAAAGTTCAACTTTGAAAATGCATCAATTTCCTTTATAGTAACATATAAATGTAATATGGCCACGATTAAAATTCAGACAAGAGATTTTTAACTTGGTGAGCTGATTTGAAAATCTGCATGGGAAAAGCAATGCCTGAAAATGGCTGATAAATTTTTTAAAAAGAAATACTATGAATAAGGTCTTGCCTGATTAGGTAGCAAAACATACTCTGCAGGCATTTGTTGAGATGACTTGGTAATGATGCAAGAATAGACAAGGGGATCAAACGAGCAGAAGAGAGAACATAAACAGATACGTGTATACGTGGCGATTTAGTAAGAGGTTTAAGTGACATTCAGCAGGAGAAGGACAGCCTCATCGGTAAATTATGTCTGTCTCCTTTAGTCTAAAGAACTTAGGCCCTTTATCACATCATACACAAAAATAAACTCAAAATAAATTAAAGATCTCAACATAACCAAAACCCAGCCTTTGAAAAAAATATTAGGTTAAGACTACTATTTTCTTAAAAAACATTCTTATTATAGAGAAAGATTTTCCAAGAAAAAACATAAAAGCTAGTAGTCATAAAGAAAAAAATGTAACCCAACCAATAAAAATATGTGTGTGTATGTATATATATATATGCATATATGCCCAGAACTAAAGTAATTGGGAGAAAATATTTATAACAGAGTTAACCAGCAAAAGAAAAATGTATAGAATAGATGGAAAGCACCTGTAAATCCCTAAGAAAAATCAAAATACACAATTTTAAAAATGGGAGAAAAGATTCAAATAATCAGCAGTCCTAAAAAATAATAAGTATTTTTAATTATCTTCATTTATTTATTTATTTATTTTTAATTGACAAATAATAATTGCATATATGTATGCAGTACAATGTGATGTTTTGATCTATGTAACTAGTAGCTATTAACTAGAAAAATGCAGATGAGGATGGGAAGACAACATTTTTTTTACTCATAAGTTTTATTAAATGAAAACTTCAATCAAGCTAATTAACATACCATCACCTTACTGACTTGCCATTCTTTTTTTTTCCCCTGTGGTGAGAACATTAAAAATCTATTCTTTTATCAATTTTGAAATATACAAAAAACATTGTCATTAACTGTGGTCACCATGCAGTGGAATAGATCACTAAAACTTGTTCTTTCAGCCTAACTGAAACTTTGTATCCTTTGATCAACATCTCCTCTCTCCGCATCCCTCCTCCTCCCCAGCCCCTTTCTACTCAGTTTCTGTGAGACAGACTTTTTTAGATTCTACATGTAAGTGAGATCACGCAGCACTTGTCTTTCTGTGCCTGGCTTATAGTTTCCCCGTTTGAGGAGGGTGTGAGACTTGCCGTGTGCTCCCTGAGCTTTCGTCCCCGACTTATTCCAGCAAAAATCCTGATCTGCTAACGAGTGTTTTTTCAAACTAGTAGCTATTAACTGGAAACCAGAAAAATGCAGATGAGGATGGGAAGATAACATTCTTTTTACTCACAATTTTTATTAAATGAAAACTATGGATTGCTGTGTCCCCCTCACCTTCTACAAACCCTAGGTTCTGGTAACTCTACGTCATTTTGGTTTCCTCATTCCTAGGAGTGACAGCTGTTTCCCCCAGCTATTCATACTATAGTGTGGTGACCTCAGCCCTGGAGGTAGATTTGTATCTGGGATATCTCAGCATCCCCTTCTGCTCATTTAATCTCCCAACACTGGTGTGACCAATTCCCTGTACTAAATACCTTCAACTTTAAATACTTAATGTTGCTCTGTTTCCCATAGGGAGGTAATTAAATAAATTATAGTATAGCCATATCATGCAATACCATATATCCACTAAAAAAGGGTAGACTTTTTTATATGTTTTCATATGTATTTCCCTGAAAAGATTTCTGAGACATGTTGTTACATGAAACAAATCACAGAAAAATATGTATAGAATTATCCAATCTACTTTTAAGTGTACAGATCCTCCTCGACTTTCAATGGGGTTATGTCCGAATAAACCTCTCATAAGTCAAAAGTGCATTTAATACACCTAACCTACCTAACATCACATCCTAGCCTACCTTAAAAGTGTCCAAAACACTTACATTAGCCTGTTCTTGGGCAAAATCACCTAACACAGAGCCTATTTTATAAGACAGTGTTTAAGATCTCATGTAATTTATGAATACTATAATGAAAGGGAAAAACAGAATGGCTGTATCGGTACTCAAAGTAAGGTTTCCACTACATGCATATTGCTTTTGCGCCATTGTGAAGTTGAAAAACTTTAAGTTGAACCATTGTAAATCGGGGACTGTGTGTGTGTGCGTATGTGTGTGTGTATGTGTGTGCGTATGTGTGTGTGTATGTGTGTGTATGTGTGTGCGTATATGTGTGTGTGTGTGTGTGTATTCATACACACATGTGCACAAGAAGGCAGCAAAATTAAAACATCATCAAACTGTTGCCAGTGAGTATGTTTGGAAAGATCTGATGGGGTGAAAGTGAATGATCAGAGAGATTCACTTTTTTCTATATGTTTTCCTGCTAGTTGAATCTTGAGAAATATATTTTAAGAGACAAATAAGAGAGTTTTTTGCTGTATTTCCAGAAGCAGAGCCCCAGACAAAGATTCTTGCACAAGTGACTTTTCGAGGGAGTGCTCCCAGGAGGAAGAAGCTATAAGGAAGCGCGGGACATGGAATTAAGAAAGGGAAGAAATTCAGCAAAGATACGGGTTTTGCTGCAGTCTGACCTCAGCCTGATCCCACAGGTTCTCTGGAGCGTGAATGACACCACCCAAGCTGTGCTCTCTTGAGGGAAGGTGTCAGGCTTTTGTACCGATGTCAGTGTCATTGGTTGCAGGCTAACTCTGAGTGGGGAGGGTGTGTAACTCCCCAGTATCTCCAGGCAATTCCTGATGGCCAAGGTCAATTTTCTGGACAAGGGTACAGTGGTGAGCTGTAGCAGTCAACACTCACAGCAGCTGGAGACAGAGTGCAGCTTCCTGGTAAAAAACAACAAAAAAATCAAGGCAAGGCTCCACCAGCATCTGCTGCAGTCCGCCCTCTGGCAGCACCCAAATCCGCTTGCTCCTCACCTGAAGTTCACTCCGTGTAGGTCAGGTTCTTCTTTCTCTAAGTCAACTTGTTGTCACAAGTTGTGGGGAAACTGAAAAAAGAAGAGTTAATGGGACAGATACTTGTCTTGCTGTTGCAATTATACCCGAGGCCACAACCAGTACTCACCATCTGCCTGCTCTGGCTCCCCTTCTAGATTACCCACCGCTGCTGGTCTAGGGGCGAGCTGGGGGACTGAGCCCCTGGATACCATGCTTAGCTAGCCATAATTGCGCTTGCCCATTTGCAATCAAAAATATGCATGAGAGCACAAGAGATGCCACCGGAGCTGGTCATCTAAGTTCCCACATACTCGTCCCTGCCCTCGTTGTGGAGCAGCGGCTCTGCACCCCAGGAAAAACAACTCCTGCTTTGCTTACTGGCCCACTGGAATGAAGATGCCAAAGTCAAAGGCAGCAGCAGCCATAGCTTTAAATTTAGGGGACCTCGCTGTGTCTCCTGGTGGAATCATCCTCCCTCTGGGAGCTATACCTCTAGACTCACAGCCCTAAACATGCAGTAATGAAACATACAGACTACTCGAATGAGTCCCTGGGAGTGACAGTGACTAGAGCCACTCCTGCTTCTGTCCCATGATTTCTGAGCCCACGGGTTTTAGCTGCGGGGGATGCAGCACTACCTCATGTACACACCACATCCTGAGGTGCAGCGCCCCTTCCTCCCAGGGCGTCACCTCCAATCTGGCCTCAGCCACACTTTCAAGAGGCCATTCCACTGTTCTATCAGGCCGGCAGCTTCTGGACTGTGCTGTATATGATAAAAGATCCAAGAAGAAGCAGGAATTTTTTTTTTTACTTTGGAGGAAAATTCCTGGCATATCCCAGATCACTGGATCCCTAAAAACTTCTTCGTGTAGCTGACTCTCGAATTTTTGTTGGGTTATTTCCTACCCTCTGGAGAACATACGTCCTTCCGAGATATCAAGAGCTCTTGCACTTCTTGCTTATTAAGTCCATACATCATGATGTCATCCATATAGTGGACCAAGCTAATGTTGCGTGGAGCATCCAGACGTCCAGATCCCTTTGAGACAAAGAGCAAGAGAGTTAACGTCGCCCTGGGACAAGACTGCGAATGTTCACAATTGTCTGTCTCATAAATACAAACTGCTTCAGATCCTTCTGCTCGAGAGACATTGAAAAGGCTGCATTTGCCAGATTAGTAGCTGCATACCATGCACCAGGAGCTAAAGATGCTACACCAAGTCAGCAACCACCACTGGGGCTGGGCTTGCTTAAGTTTGTGCAAGTCCACCACTGGCTGCCATGATCCATCTTGTTTTCCGGGGGTCAGACAACACGAATGTGATTAAGACATTGACCATGCATCCTGTAAGTCTTTGAGGCACCACGCTCAGCCATTCTTCCCAGTGTGCAATATAGTTTTTGATTTATTATCTTGGCCGGGTGGGGCCAGGGTGGCTGTCAGTTTCAAGGGCATCCACTTGGCCTTTTCTACCATAATAGTTCTTCCCACTACAATAGCACTTATTCTATAGGCTAAGGAGTGCCCATGAGGACTGGGCCAACTTCTGAGTATTTGAATTCTGATTACACATTCATGAACTAGAAAAATGACCCCCAGTTGGGTCCAGGGATTCAGTGGAGCCACTGTGGGGTGACCCTTGGCCAGAATTCCATTTATTGTCTGATGCCCATAAGCTTCTACTCAAACAGGGAAGACATGGTCATGCTCTGGGGCCCTGCATACCTCTGTCACTTTGCACCCTTCCCAGCCCCTGAAATATCTGGAATCCCCTTTCCTAATGTACAGTTATCTGAGTTCACAGACTCTCTTCTAATAAAGGGGACTGGCCATTTCTGAAGGCCCCAAGGATTCAGGGAAATCCTTCAAGGTTGCTAATCACAGTTACATGGATATCACATTCCACAGGCCCTACTCTTTCCACATTAGGACCCCAACTTTGGTATAGGAGACTTGCTAAGGCTGAGAATTCAAACTTCTCACAAGCTCTGCATCTTTCAAAATTAGATACTGAGGCTGGTTTTCAGCACGATCCGTCTCTCAGCTCCAGGAGATGAGGACTTCGCTGCCAAAGAGATCCTCCGACGTTCACACTTGGGTCTGCATTGGTGATTAACCAACTTGTCATTTTCTCTCTCTGCTGCACCAGCGTCTCTCAGAAACAGCCTCTCAATTCCACAATTCTTATAATTACTGTCTCTGCTACACTGCTCAAATGCCAGAAATATTGCAAAAGCCAGTACATCCCCTTCCGACTATGAGCTTTCACAGAAATCGTATTGCTACCACGTGCCAGGAACTATCAATTCTTCCTCTGCCACCAGGGTTGGGGTGCTCAGGCCAGCAGGTTGTCCAATTCCAGAATCCCTTCTCCTGGGGCCGACTCTCTTAAGTCAGGTGCTAGAACAGTGGTTCTCAAAGTGCAGTCCCCGGACCAGCAGCACTAGCGTCACTTGGGAACTTTCTAGAAATGCAAATTATGGGGCCTTCCCTACATCAACTGAAACAGAAAGTCTGGTGTGAGACCCAGCAGGCCCTGTAGGTGATTCTCATATATGCTAGAGGGTGAAAACCATTGCCCGCCAAGAGAAGCCTGAGATAAGAATTCTGGTGCAAGCGATTTCTTGAAGGAATGCTCTCAGAAGGGAGGTGGAAGGAAGTGAAAAAAGCAGAATAAGGCAGGAGAAAAAGTGAGGCGGAGATGTGGCATCTGCTGAAGGTCTGCCTCAGCCCACAGGGAGCTCTGGATCATAAATGGCACCATAAAGTTGTCCTCCCTTGAGACATAAGGCCAGCTTTGAGCACCTTTATCAATTAGCCTTTGGCTAAGGCACCCCTGCCAAGGGAGGTGGAGGAATATTTCCAGGCGTCTGCAGGTGAGGCTGCTTCAGGTGGCCAAAGGCAGTTCTCCGAGGAAGGGCAGCTGCGAACTGTCAGCAGCCAACACCCACAGCCCCTGGGAGAGGGGTGCTTGGGCTGGTCAAGGGACTATATCCCTGGTTGGGGCTGTAGCAGCATCTCCTATCAAGTGCCCGGAGCTTGTTAATTTTCTTCACAGCATAAAAACACAGTAAGGCAGTGTGGGGAATAGAAAATGCTCTGGGGAAAACGTCAGACAACTGGTATTTGAGCCCCAGCACCAAGACTACACTTGTGTGGCCTTGCATATAATATGGGGCTAGTACTACTCCAGGTCTGTAAACATAAATTGGATAGCATAGGTAAAAATGCAACCTGAACTTTGTCGTAAAGGAATATTATACACTCTATGCTTTCTGTTGAAAAGAAAAGAAATACATAGCTTACCTTTGGTGATGAGGATTTATTACGGAGGCAGAATTGCTGGGACTCATTTTTATCTGAACTAGATATTGCCAAATTGCTCTCTAAAATGATTATGTCAATTTCCGCCCCTACCACCAGCAGTGGAGAGTTCCCATTGCTCTACCACCTGGCCGGTTCTCTCTCATTTATTGTGGCCAGTCTGAGGGACGTGAGTAGAAGGAACACACACATTCAAGAACATTCTTTCCAGCATTTTTGTCGGAGATAAACTTGGAGATAAGCCAGACGTACCTGATTAAGGGAATACATAAATAAGTGGTGCTATATTTGTATACTAGATTGCTACATAGCAGACACAGTAGATGAACTAATTTATAATATATATGCACACACACATATATATGACAATACTGAGTGGAAAGCCTAAGTTGTACAACATTATGTAGCACATTATGCCATTTACATATATTTTTAAAAGCACATAAAACAATACTATGCATTGCTTATAGACACACACATTTGTAATAAAAATATTAAAAATATGCAGTGAATATCCACCACACCATGATCATAGTTGCTTATGAGGAAGGACGGGGGTAGGTCGGACAGGGAAACACAGAGACTGTAGGCTTATCTCTACATCCGTATACCCTAATAAAAGAGAGCGCTGTCAAGAAGAAAATATGAAAAGATGCTTAACGTCTGTTGATCTGGCATTGAAGACTCATGGTTTCTTGCATCCTTGGTACTATTTTTTTTTTTCATTTTAATTATTGTTCTAATTGCCTAGGCCAATTTCTGCAGAAGGGGTCCGAGGGTGTGGTGGCCACCTGTTTTCATTTTGCAGTTCCGTGCTGGGCGTTGGTGTACCCAGCAGTAAGCAAAATCGCCATGAACTTTGCCCTCATGGAATGGACGGCCTCATGGGGAAAGCCGACCAAAAATGTGGTCAGCACAAGCTGGGAAATGAAAGGGTGCGGTGAGCAAGTCAATTCAAGAGGCTAAATTTAAATCTGGGGATTGGAAAGGGCGTTTCTGAAAGACTGATTTTAGGTTGAGACCTCAGGGTTAGCAGGAAGAGGCCAGTGGGGATTGGGAAGAATGGACTTGACACCAAACCTGGGGGGTGATATGGGAGATGTCCCCAGGCAGGTCAGAGCAGGAATTGCACGAGGAGTTGAAAGGAGCCCGCAGGGAGTGTTGCAGGACGGAGCCCCAGAAACAGGATGTGCATGGCAGAGACGAGGCCGGCGTTGGCAGGGCAGGATGAGGCAGGAACTGGCTGGCCATGGCAAGGACGTTTGTTTGTTTGTTTGTTTGTTTGTTTTAATCTCATGAGTAATGAAGAATCTTTGCAATTTGTTTTTTAACTTTTTTATTAAAAAATTTTTCAAACACATGCAAAAGTAGTCTAGTATAATGAAACCCTGTGTAGTCTGCTTCAACATAGCCAATCTCTCACTTCCCTGACCTGCTTGGTATTATTCTGAAGAAAATCTGATACATCATATTATTTGATGTACAAATATTATGGTATGTACCTCCAAATGAACAGGACTTTCTTTCGAGAAAAAAAATAACTGAAATACAGTATCACACCTAAAAGAACGATAATTCCAGAATAACATCAAATATTCAAGAGTTTTAAGCAGGGGAAACCAATCATGTGATTTTCTATTAAAGGATCCCATCCTGGCTGCCCTGCACAGAATGGACTTGGGTGCTGGAGAAATGGAGGCAGAGAGCTAGGAGGCCATGGTAGAGGCCCAGGCAGGGCTTGGAGGAGGCTGGACAGGACGGATGCAAAAGAGAGAGGGATGAGCAGAATCAGGTCTATTCTGGAGACAGAAGCACAGATTTGGTGGTGGGTGGGGTACAGAGGATGAGACAGGGGAGACACCAGGGATGGCCCTCAGGGTCTGGCCAGAGCATTGGGGACAGTGAAAGTGCTATTAGTATTTAGAGTTGGGGACCCCAGGCTAAGCAGTGACGGGCTGGGTGGGAGTTGAGCTTTGAGGATCTCAATCTACTCCCATAGGTGTGCTCAGAGGGGTGACAGAAGAGGTGTCTGCCTTCCTCCCGGCCTCCACTGCCCCTCCTCCCCCTCCTCCCCCTCCTCCTTTGTAGCACTGCACCCTTGCAACATGCCCCGGGACAAGGATGCCCTGGCTGTAGGCCAGGGGAGCAAAGCAGCCACTCAGCTTTCCAGAAGGGCCACAGACTCTCCTTGGGCAGCCAGGGCCTTATTCTTGTTTGAGGAGTGAGTTTTGTCTTCTCGAGCCCACGTAATGCCTTCACACCCTGACCCTGAGCGGTCATCTCTGAAATGTTTTCATGAGTATGAAAGAAGAATGGGGACTTTGGCGGACATTGAGGCAGTCGCACTGACGAGATGCCCCTAAACAGGGATAAATACCCGAGAGGGCAGAAAAGAGATTAAAGACTGTGCTGGGCACAACAAGCCCACACGTCATCTTTAGGTGAATTAGAAGAAAACATCTGCCCTGAGCACATGTAGTCCGACGGCGCAGGGCTTTGAAAGTGGCCAATATCTCCGTGAACATGAAGAAAAGGCCCTCCTTTTCAAGGTGGTGCAACCCCTTAATTCAGCTGTCCTTGGGCAGCAGAAACAACCAAAACAATAATTCACAATGGCATGAGACTCTGTCCTTGCCCCTGATAGCTTTTAATCTGGTTGGTGAGATGAGAAGCACATTGCAACGATTATACTATCACACGCCGTGACTGGCCTTTGTGTGCAATGTGCATCGAAAGAAGGAAACTGAATGGAGTCAGTAGATGAGCGTGGAGTGCAACCGTCAGGAAAAGTCTCTCTGAAGTGGCCAGATTTGGGCTGAGCATTTAGGGAAGGGCAGGAGAGGTCATCTTCCCACTCCTTCTTCAGTGGGATAGGCAACACCAGGGTGTCAGGGCAGTTAAGGGAAGAGCAGAGCACATTCTGGGGGGTCAGAGTCGGCCACGCCCAATGCTGCTTAGAAGACCTGAGAATAAAGGCTGAGAGAAGGCCCTTTAGAAGAGGATTTTTTTTTAGAGCAGTGAGTCGCAAGCCAGATTTCCAGGAGTTACGGAAGTGGCTATGTAAAGAAACAGAGGTAGAACCTGTTTTGCATGAATTCAAGAAATTTGGCAAGAAAAGCCATTTGAGAAATGGGATGAGAGCCAGAAGAGGCAAAAGGGCCAAGCGAAGCTTTCACAAGTTGGGAATTACCTGCTTCTATTTAAAGGTGCTAAGAAAAGAGCTTGCGGGAAGTAAAGGACCGAACCTGCCCGAGAGAGGCAAGTACGCAGAAGGTAAGGATCCCTTGGGAGTTAGAAGGTCTCGTATCCCTGCTTCTGAAGCCTAGAAAGACGATACGGCGATGACAGGGGCAGACATGGTGGGAAGCGAGGGCTCTTCCGACGTGCAACCTTCATTGTTCCGGCCAAATCCGAGGTGAGAGTGAATTAAAGCAGCACTTCCCACAATGCAATGTGTGTGCACATCACCGAGGGATCTTGTGAACACACAAATCCTGATTCAGAAGGTCTGGGCTGAGGCCTGAGAGCCTGCATTCCCAACACATTCCCAGCCACGCCCACGCTGCTAGTTTCCTGCACAGTGTCCCTCCCGCTGCTGAGAGTCCCAGGAAGTGGGAACAGAGAACATGGAAGAGAAGAAGTGATCAAAACCCTAATCAAAGGAAGCGTCCCTAAGGAGAATGAAGGCCTGTGCCTCCATCCGGAGTGAAAGCGCTCATTAAGCAGGATAGATGAGAAAAGGCCAACACAGAAACACAGCCTGTTAAATTTCAGAACGAGAAGAGTGAGACGTTCTCTCCAGACATAACAAACAAGTTGTCTGAAAAGCTGTAAGAATAAAACTGTCATCATAGGCTTCATCAGAAACGCAGGATTCTCAACTGTCTACAGTGTTCTGAGGGAAGATTATTTTGAACCTAGGATTTTATATACCCAGCTAAACTATTACTCCAACAGGAGGATACTCTGATGTAGGCACAACTTACCGAACAAGAACCGCATGGCTTCTGTTTCTCTGGACTGTTTCTCCTATCATCTCTCAATACATCTGCTGGCACAATGGCACTCCGAAATTCAGGAAAAGCAAGGCAGTAAAAGTAACATAGTCTAAGTAGATAGTTCTGATTTTCTGACTTTATCTACAAGTCAAGAGTCAAATGATAAAGAGAAAAAAAATGAGGTACAGTCATCTAGGCCTGAGGGAGTAGTTCATGTCACGGGAGGAAAACCAGCGACAGAGGCTTAAAAGAAGCAGAAGCAGAGGCAGGATGGTGGATCCTCAGCACTGAGGAGCCTGCCCTTCCCACACGTGAAGGGGAGCAGGGAGGAGAAGTAATCCTGTTCTCTGGCAGCATCTTTAGGGAAAATTGAGAGTTCAGTTAAGATAGGGAGATGAGGCTTGGTGTGGTGGCTCATGCCTGTAATTCCAGCACTTTGGGAGGCCAAGGTGAGAGGATTGCTTGAGGCCAGAGGTCAAGACCAGCCTAGTCAACATAGTGAGGCCGTGTCTCTACAAAAAAATTTTAAAAATTAGCCAGGTGTGGTGGCGCATGCCTGTAGTCCCAGCTACTTGGGAGGCTGAGCTGGGAGGATTGCTTGAACCCAGGAATTTGAGGCTACAGTGACCTATGATTGCGCCACTGCACTCCAGCCTGGGTGACAGAGCAAGGCCCTGTTTCCAAAAAAAAATAATAAAATAAAATAAAATAAAAGGCAGGAGAGGAGGGGAAAACAAGAGGCAAGGAAAGTGCTTTAGTGTAAAGAAATGCATGTCCACAACGGAATGAAGCTTTGCAGAAGGTAGTAAAATTCAGGTTGTAGAGAGATGATTGACATGAGGGTGAAGTGGGTGGTTATAAGGATGTGGAATAGGACAGCAAGGAGAGAGTGGCCTTGGATAAAATGTTTAAGGACAAACTGGAGTTTCCATGGAGCACTTTCACATTTTGAGTTTTGAATCATGGAGATTTAGCCTCATTTAGGGTTTATGATAGAAGTCAATCTTGGTGTTCACAACTATTATAAATGTCCTTGGTGTGTTCATCAGAGCACTGGCCATGGGCAGACCAAGTCAGGGCAGATCTCAGCCGGGAGCTTGTACACAAAGGGGTGTGACAAGGAGAGAGAAACTTGAAGAGGCCATGAGCCCACAGCAGCAAAGGCAAAGGATGGGGAACAGGTGGGGTGGATCAAGGCAGGGAAGGACCAGGTCCAGAGAGGTCTGTTAAGGCAGGTAGAGGGGCCCTAGAGTCTACAAGGCTCTGGGACAAAAAGAGTGATACAAACAAACCATGCTGGTGTTTCTGTACCTAAAAGAGAAGATATTTATTGTCTGCTCCACTCCTCACATTGTATAGATTTCTGCTAGGTGTGATTTTTAGCCAGATAAAAGTTAGGCGCAGGGAAGCTAGGATAACCTCACATCACTGTGCTGCTGCCCTCGGATGGCTTCAGACAAGTATGTAAGGACTGTCCGGTGGATACTTCTACCTGCAAGATTATGGTGAGAGCAGACCTGGAGAGGTATATATTTTTGGAATCCAGAAGTCTAAAAAATCTATGGGACAACTTGCCTTCATTTTCTTCTAGAGCAGGCATTGGCAAACTTTTTCTGTACAAGGCTACACAGTTACTACTTGAAATTTGCGGGCCGTAAGGTCTCTGGTGCACCTACTCACCTCTGCTGTCACAGTGCAAAAGCAACCACAGACAGTATGCAAATGAATGGACACAGGTGTGTTCCAATAACACTTGATTTAGAAAAGCAGCTGGTGGGCCACCTTTGGCCCACAGGCTGTAGTCTACGAACTCCTTCTCTAAAGTCTAGTTCCATTATCTTGAGAAGTAATAGCAAGATCGTTCCAAAAATCTAAGCAATCATTCGAGGAATGATTTTTAATCATAATAGCTAATATTATTATCTTTATTCGATGCCAGCCCCTCCATATTATCTCATTTAATCTTCACAACAGTATAAAGCAAGTATTTTTTATCAATCTCATTTTATGTAAGTGGAAATTAAGACTTAAAAAGGTAGCATGCTCCACTGGTACCTGTGAAGCTGGAATTGAAATTCAAAGCTCTGTGATGCTCAGCCCTTGTTCACTCTTGCATTTTGCCTCCTAAAATATGCCTCCGTCTTATCCCAGCACTGGTGGGCTTTGATCCTAGAATGTAAACGAAATCATAATTTATATGCATTGGCTTTTAAGAATTCTGAGGTGTAAACTTTAATAAAGAGAAGCATCCTTTTCAAAAACCAAGTAAGCAGGCCTAAGTCTTTCACAGCCTAACTCAGAATGTGTATATTTTACATAGTTGAAAAGTAGCCTCAGGCCTAAAACTCACACTATCTTTCAATTTATTTAGCTCTGCAAAACCTTATTTCTTGGAAACTAATTTAATGTATGTGATTGTACATATTACAGATATTTGTCAAAAATTGGGTTGATTTTTTTAGGGATTAGTGAGTGTTCACTGCAAATCCAAATATCAGAAAACACACATTTGAGGTGTAAATAGCTTAATTTGCAAGGTCAACAGAAGTAAAGACACAGTAATGAAACTGAAAGGCTGTTTGCACTTCGGGTATGTTTTCTCTCATTGTTTTGATTACATTGAACAAATACCATCACTTGGTCTGATTTGGATTATCTCGAATGCACAAAGACTAACAAGCAAAAATCCCTGCCTTCAAGGTGCTTATAGTTGAGTGGGAGAAGACAGGCAACGGATAAATTAACAAGTGAAGCCTATAGTATATCAGGTGGTGAAGGGCTGAGGGGAAACAAAAGTAGGCGAGGGGGATAGGGAAAATGTGTGTGTGTGTGCACATGTGCGAGTGCACGTGTGTATGTGCACATGTGCGAGTGCACGTGTGTGTGTGCACATGTGTGAGTGTACGTGTTGGGGAGTCAGCAGGGCTGACATACGACCGTATGTGCTGGTGCAGGGGACCAGGCAGGAACTGTTGTGATTGGTCAGTACCTCTGCTCACCAGTGTTGACTGTTTTGAACTTCACCCTATGAGTGGGATTGCCCTTTCCAGGTGATTGACAGGGAGTCCTCTCCGGTCGGGTACCATCTAAACAGAGGCACGAAGGTGAGGGAGGGAGGGCGTTTCAGGTGTGGCTCCAGAGGGGCAGGGAGGTCAGCGTGGCTGGCGGGGAACATGCCCCATCAAAGGTACTCACCCTTTAAGCCGTGAGAACTTGGCTCTGAAGACTCTGAAAGGCAGACCCTCTCAGCTTTCAGATGTTTGCAGGAGGGGGAAAAAAGGCCGATCCACTAGTGTCTTCTTGCACTAAGCGGATTTAATAAATAAACCTTGTTCAAGTTAGAGTTCATCGCTCTGTGATTTTGAATGGCCCTAAATGATTCTCAATCTTTGTCCAATTCAAAGATCAATGTCCCAGCCACCCAGAGGCAGAGTTCTTAGTGGTGCTTATATATCTTATGGTAGACACATTAAAGACATTCACATATAAAACGGGTGCTGTTCTTTGTTTCGGAAACTACCACAAAGTACACACATTCTGCCCCAACCAACCTCCTCCTTCCTGGATCCTCCAGGGGCGTGTTTACAGTTCCCTCTCCCGTCTGGTGATAGCATTACCAGTCTTGGCTGGGCACACCCCCCTCTCCCCCAGGCTCCCTGCCTGGGGCCCAGAATGGCTGAAACCAGCCCAGGTATAGAAGATTCCTGCTTTCTCCCCACTTCATTCCCTAGCTCAGCCTACACTGAGCAGTTTTATTGTTTAAAAATGCTGCCTCCTGTGGTCTTAACTAACTCTGTTCTCTCCAGCTCCCATCTGGCTTCCGACCAGCAGCCAGGGAACGTTTCCACACCAGTATTGGTTTTGGGATATTCTCCTTCATCTTTCCTTTTCGTTTTTCTCCCTTCCTGGAGAACTGGTGGGCACAAGCAGGAAGGAGCACGAAAGCCAGAAGCCCAGTCTGTTTAGGTATGTGCCCAGCCAGTCGGATCCCAGGGCTTGGAAGCCAGGAGCAAAACCTGCAGTGATTTTTGACCTTGGCACAGAGCAGTTAAAGATACAGGCTGCCCTGGCCCAGCCACAGATGCGCATGGAGCTCTGAGGCCCATTCTCCTACCAGAATGAAAGCAAATTTTTATAGGTAATTTAGAGTAGAGATGGAGCCAAATTCACATGTTAAAGCCCTAACCCTTCATGCGATAGTATTAGGAGGTGAGGCCTTTGGGACATGATCAGGTTTAGATAAGGTCACGAGGGTGGGGACCTCATGGTGGCATTAGTGTCGTTATGAGAAGAGGAAGAGAACAGAGCCCTTCTCCCTCCCCGAAGACACAGCGAGGAGGTAGCCATCAATAAGCCAAGAAGAGAGCCCTCACCAGCACCTTTATCGTGGACTTCCCAGTATCTAGAACCGTGAGAAATAAATGTCTGTTCTTGCCAATAAAATTTAGCTTATATATATCAACAAAGATGGCATCAAAGCAGTAAAAAAAAAAATAAAAATAATAAAAAGTACATGGGGTATAAATGAAACACGTTGAGCCATGAGTTGATGATGGTTGAAGTCATGGCTATAGGTAAAGAAGGATTCCATGCCAACACTGTCCAAAATATATAATGTGAGCCATATATGTAATTTCGAATTTTCTAGTAGCCATGCTTAAAAAGGGAAAAAGAAATAGGTGAAATTCATTTTAAAAATTCTTTGTATTTAACTCAATATATTCAAAATATTATTTTAACATGTGTAAATAGCTATAATCGAAGTGCTCTGTAGTCACAGATGGCTAGTGATTACCGTATTGAACAGCAGAGTTCTGCGCTGTGCACTCTACTTCTATGCATGTTGAGAATGTTTTTCAGAATAAAAGAAAAAAGTTGATGAACAAAAACGAAAATGTCTGTTGTTTAAGCCTTCCGGTCTATGACATTTTGCTATGGCAGCCCAAGCTGACTGAGATTAATAAACCACTTCTATCTATTCTATTCCTTCTCTCTCTCTACCTGCAAAACAGAACAAAAATGAAAAACGGGTGCCATTCGTTATTTACTGGAAGCCCGTGCTTCAAGGCAGTCAGTCGTCTGAGTTCCCTCCAGGTGGAGTAGAGATGGCTCTGCTCAAGGTCTCTACCCTGGGGGGGCGTTGGCCCGGCTCCACCCACAGCAACCCTGAGAGCAGCCTCGCGCAGAGGAATGAGACCTTGGGACGGTGGCATTGGGAAGGACGAATGGGTGTGGGGAGTACTTTTGCTCTGAAGCCCCATCGTCTGATGGACACCTCCACCCTGGCTCCCCTCCCCGCCTCTCATTTTCTTCTAAACTGAGTGTGTCCAATCCTGTGCTCACTCTTTCTGCCTCCTCATGCTGGGCAAAATAGCCACTGAGTGCACTTCTTGGCTGAGGGTGGCACCCGAGTAACTTGGGGAGCAGGAAGCAGGGGGTGAGGGCGTGGGTGCAGGGCATGGGGGGGGGTTAGAGGCATGTGCCTTTGCCTCCCGGGTATCCTCATCCCTGCTGCCTGGCTTGTCCCTGCGGGTCCCCCGCGACACAGATCCGGTGCTGGTGGAAGACGCAGCCTGTCCCTGCTGTTGAACACTCTGTTCCAGCTGCTGTTACATTTGAGATTGAAAATAGAAGAAAACAAATACACAATAACCATATTGAAAAGCTGACTCTGTCCCTGCCCAGCCTTTGGTTTCTGTGCTTGAAGCGTGGTGGGATAAGGAGGGTCTTGGCCTTCTGTGATATTGGGCAGCTCCACGGGACAGTCCTGGGTTTTGTCTTTGAGCTCCTTGGCTGGGACTTGGTGTAAGCATCTCCCACACCAAAGGCTCCCTGACAAGATTCTGCAGTCGTGCCCTTTCATTGACTGTGTGCGGGATGAGAGGCTAAGAAAGTGGTCCTATTTGGGATTCAGTGAGTGTTTTTCTAGAAGAGTGATGTTTCCAACTCACATGAACTTGGGAAGGCAGAAGGGGGCACAAAGCACATCCGCCCGTTGGGAATGAATGGTGTTGCTCTCTGCCTCTGCCTCCTCCCGCAGAATTCACAGAGTCAAATGCAGGGAGAGGAGTGTCTTCTATAAGGTGCTGGCCCTGGGGATGGAGGGAGAGGGGATATAAATGAGGAAGACCCAATTCTGTCCCCAGAGTGTTCCAGGACAGCTGTCTGCGTAGACTCCATTAGGAAGGGGCAGTGTCGCAACAGGCAGGCAGAGTAGAGCCTGGGAGAGCCCTGCAGACCCTCCTGATGTGGCATCCACTGTAACTGTACCATTTGCAACCTTCTAATTATGCCGCTGGTGGCAAGAATGAGGTCATGGTGTCTGTAAGTGACTTTCCCAGTCAAAGTGGCAGGTTCCTGGCTCAGCCTCCTCCTGGGCCAGCAAAACTCTGATAAGAAGCAAAAAACAGAGTTCCCTTCCTGTGTGTGTGTGTGTGTGTGTGTGTGTGTGTGTGTGTGTGTGTGTGTGTGTGTAGGGTGAGGCCAGAAAGAGCCTGAATCTTCTTCTCCAACCCAGATGGATGAAGAGAGAGATTTGCTGTAAGAGCTGCTGCTAGCCTACCTTCCTCTCTCTCCTCTAACCTGCAGACTTCCAGCAGAGAATAGGAAAGCCCCTCCCTCACTCCAGCCCCTGGTTGGTCCCCTATCCTGGCCTTTAGGAATTAAATTCTCAGAAGAAGTTTTGTAGGGCTCCACATGGTTATTATGAAGGGAACACATGCTGTTCCGGGCCCAGGCACATCCAGCTCAGACTCTCGGCCACAGCAGGCTGGGGATGGGACACCGACTGGGTGGAATCCACCAAGGTTTCAGACATTTGTGTCCACATGAGTTCCCACCCTCTGAACAGAAATCCAGCCTCTCTGTTGTCCCTTTGCTGGTTGAGGCGAGGTTCCCGCAAATCTGGCTCTCAGGCCCCCTCTGTGAGCGAGCCGTGTAACAGCACCCTGAAGACCCACTGTTCCTAATGCTTTGGGAAGGGCCTGAGCCCTCAAACTGGGGCGTTCAGAGAGTGTTGGGGGCGGGTGTGAGTTTCCACCTGGGCATCACTAAGCAGGTAGGGGTGGGATAACCACCAAGGGGAAGGAGAGCTCGCCACACGTAGGCTGCCTTCCTCCAAAGCCCTTCCATGTACGAATCAGCCAGCCAGAGTGGCTTCGGCCTGGGAGCACAGCTTGCCAGGGGAAAAGTGGCAAAAAGTGGTTTGAAATCGGCGACTGAAGGGCTGTAGGGAAGGCAGGCTACTTTCTCAACCCTTTTCAGTAAATGCTCACGGTTCTTCTCCCAAAGCAGGTGACATGAGAATAGAAGCATAATGAGATATTTGCGGTGGGTATGTCCTTTCTGCAGCAATGAGAAGGGGTGTCCTTTGGGAAGGAGCTGCCCCCTGGCAGTCAGCAAAGTCCGTAGAGAAAGTCCTAGACTTCAAGGACCGAAAGGGGTAGCAGCAGTGAGGAGCCAGACTAGGCAGGCCCACCAGGAAGAGAGACTAGAGAAGCGCTGTGGCACATGGTGTCTCCCTGGTTCTTTGTTTCCCGACAGAACTACTTAGCCGGCAGGGCCGACTTTCTGCCACAGCAAGCTCCACGGGCCAGGCCAGGGACCACGCAGTCTTTTAGGGGCACACGGAAATGTCTTAATTCTATCAAAATAAGAAAAACGAAATGAACTGTTAGGGTGAAGAGATGTTTTACTATGTAACATTAATATACTTGTCTTTATGCCAACACAGTAGCAAAATATTATTTTAAATATTTTTTTAGTGGAGGAAGGAGTCCGCGAAGGCACCTAGTGCCCAGGAAAGTGTCACTGGGTCCTACAGGCTGAGCTCCTAGCCCCGCAAGGTGCTGCTTCTGCCCACTCGGTGGGGCCCCAGAAGGGGACACCTCCGGGCTCTCTGTGTGTCTCCCCCCACCCCAATTTCCCCTTCTTCTGCCCTTTACAGGAGGAGCTCATAAAAAAAAAAAAAAAAGAGGGAACGAAGAATGCATACGCCCTGACACCAACTTCAGTTTCTCAGCCTTCTGTGGGTCCCGGGCCTCTCTTTTGTCTCGTTCTCCATCCTGAGCATTTCCAGACATCTGGGAGTCTGACCTGGGAAAGGGAATCAACCGGTTGATCGACCCCTCTTCCAAAACCACCCCAACCCCCACCCCAGTCACTCCCTGTTGAGAAGGAGGTTAGGGGGGAGACTGGGAGTCAGATGAGGCCTTTGAGAGAGGGGTGCCACTGAGGCTGCAAGGGAAGGCTGGGCGACAGAGCGCAGGGCCCGTGGGCATCCCTTCCCACTAGGCGCGAGGTTGGCACTGCTGCCCCCCGGCGGGTCCGCAGCAACCCGGCGCCCGCGGCCACGCAGACGGGTTGTGTTCCTGCGGGGCTCGCTCCCGGGCCTGGCTCGAGGCCGCCGCCGCCGCCGCCGCCGCCGCCGCCGCCGCCGCCGCCGCCGCCGCCCCCCTCCCGGCGCGCGGGCTGCTCTCCAGTCGCGGCCACGGGGTAGCGCTCGGCCCCCCTCTCCGCGTCTCCGCCTCCGCCTCCGCCGCGCTCGTCCCCGGCTCACGCTGCCCCCGCAGCTCCGGCTCGGCGCAGGCAGGAGCGGCTCTCAGAACGCCGAGCCCAGGAAGCGGAGGGCGGCCGAGTCGGGCGGCGGCGGCGCGGCCGAGGCGCTGGGGCGGCCGCTGCTCCTCCGGCCGGGGCAATCGGCGAGCGCGGGGCGTCCGAGGGGGCGCCGCGCTCCCGGAGCCGGGGCTGCCCGCCGGGGTCTCCGCGCGTCTCGCCCAGAGCTCCGGCCAGGGCGCGGCGGCGGGCAGAGCCACCGGTCTCCATCCTCGGGCCGGCAGGAGGCTCGGCGCGCGGGCGCTGGCGACAGCCCGGGTCGCCGAGCCCGACATCCGCCCCCGCCGCCCCGCGGCCGGCGCGGACATGGGCGCGCGGGGCTGAGCTCCGGGCCGCGGGCCCCGCAAAGTTTGCTAGCGGGCTGGACGCGGAGCCGAGGGCGCGTCCGGCCCCGGCGCCCCCGGGGTGGGGCACCCGGAGTCTCGGGATTCGGCGCGAGGTCGGTCAAGCCCGGAGGGACGGATCGGCCCCGCCAGATGCCGCCTGCAAAGTTAGAGAGAAGAAAACTTCGGCTCTGGGGAGATTCGGACCGCTATGCCAACCGCGCCCCCCGAAACCGGCGCCCCTGAAAGAACCCCGGCACCCGCGTCTGCCGCCGCGCTCAGCTTGGACCGGGTCCCCGGGGCCCGAAGCCTGGAACGGCGGTGACTGCGTCGGCCCGGAGAACCCAACTAGGGGGCGGGGAGGGGGCGGGGGGCGGGCAACGTGGCCAAGGGAGGAAGTTTCCTGAAGTTGCCCGTTTATTTCGGAGCTCGGCCGGCGACCCGGCCGGATCGCGGAGGCCGCGCTGCCTGGGCGGAGTCGGAGTTGGGGTGCTCAGAAAGAGAGGTGCCCCGAGTCCGAGAAGGCAGCTCTGCCTCTTTCTCTTCTTTGGTCGTCCTTCGCTTTTCGGGCGCGCGGCCGGGATCGGACTTGGACAGAAGAAGAGGAGGAAAGGTTGGGGTCGCCAGCACTGCCCCTCCCGGGCATATTACGCCCGGCCTCAGAGCCGCGTAGACAGTCTCCCGGGACGAAGCCGCGGGGTACCGGACCCCACGAGGATTATAATACAGTGCGCCGGGGAGGGGGACCCTGAGGACCCCCCTCCAGGCTGGTCACCATGTGGAGGCTCCTGATCTGGACTCTGCTGGCTCTGCAGCGGATCCGCGCGGCGGGAGCCCAAGGTAAGGAGGTCCACCCCCACGTGGGGCTGGGCAGGGGGCTGGGAGAGTGGGCGGGGGAGGGGTGGCGGGAGCTCGCTGGCCTCGCGGTGGCCTCCTGGACACCGGGCTTAGCCCTGGCAGAGCCCTCTCCAGGGAGTTTCAAGACACCTCCCTCCGAGTTTGGGGGGCTCTCTTTCGGGGCGGGGCAGTCTCTCTGAGACTTGTAGCTTCCGAGTGGAAGAAGGTGGGGGTCGCTCGGGAGGCTGAGAAGAGCCTGAGGTGGTGTGGGAGGGGCGATCCCCTCCCCCCGCCCGCTGTGGCTGTCCTGGGGCCGGCGTGGGAGGGGTGGGACATTCGGCTCCATTGAGCTCCTCAGGCCGAGCTCCAGGTTCCCCGCTCGGTGTCCGCGGGGAAGGGCAAGGCCCTGCCTGGCACCCGGCGCTGGCCGCCCCGGGGCGAGAGAAGTGGGGTGGCGGGCGCTGGGAAGGAGCTCGAGTCCAGCGCTGGGTGCTGGTTTGGTCGCCCCGGGGGAGGGGGCAGTTGCCTGGCTTGGCCACGTATGGGAGCCCGCGCCTGGCTGCCTGGCCGGCCGCTGGGGCTGGGGGCGTTCCGCTGCGCGGGCCTGGAGCCAGATGCAGCCGCGGACCCCCCGGAGGGTGGCGCACAGGGAGGGTCTGAGGCCTCCCCTCCTGCCCCCATCCCGCCGCCCCCAGCGTCCCGCCACTGCCTCCAGCCTCCGCTGGTCGCTCAATTGTCTCTGCGGCCGCTGCTTTGACCTGTGGCTGCTGGGAGCAGCCTCGCGGTGGCTCTGGGGGTGGGAGTGTTAGGAAGGATGGGAGGCGTGATCTGCGCTGCCCGCTCCTGAGGGCGGATGCACAGACGGTCCCCAGTCCTCCGGCAGGTCTGCGCGGGGAAGGGCGGTTGCACCGGCGGTCCCTTGCCTTTGGGGTTCCCGATCCAGACAGCCGTGCCAGCGGTGTCCGAGCGGCGCCTGCTGGGGGCGGAGGGAGACGAAGCCCGGACTGGAGCTCCAGCAGGGTTCAGCCTTCCCTCTTCCAGGCTCAGGAGGGGGCCCCGAACCACCCCGGGGCGCCGAACTGCGGGGGGCTGCAGCCCGCTCCCCTCTCTGCCTCCGGGGATCCAAGCCTGTGGGGAAGAAGGGACCCCAGCGCGCCAGCTTCGCGCAACCTAGAGAGCCAAGATCAAAGAGATGAAAATAATCAGCTCTCACAGGGTTGACGGGATGATTTTACGAGGTAATTTACGTAAAAGCACTTAGAAATTTTGTAACGAGCCCTATAAATGTAAGGTAATAAAAGTTATTATTTTTATGATCATCGTAAAATCTTCGAGCAGGCGGGGACCTTATAGGTCATCTTATTCTATTTAACATATAGGGAAACTGAGGCCCGATGGCATTAAGTGACTTAATCCATGATCTAGGGGCAGAGGCAGTACTAGAACCAGATGGGTTCTGAGCCTCTCTCCCAGGAGCCAGGACCAGCCCCGCCTGGGTTCTCCTTGCCTTGGGCGCGTGTCAGATGGGCCCAGGAAGATCACCATGGCCTTGTCTTCTGCCCTGGGGCACCTCACAGACTTGCTCTGAGATAACCCTGGGGTCACTCATGGAAAGCCAGGAGGCATGGACAGCTCTGAGGGGTGTCAGCATCTGTCTAGACCTTTCTACGTCATTGCTGCACAGACGCCAACAGCAACACCATTTCCCTGAGCAAGTGGCTCACCAATTCCTGTCCCGTCAAGGACCAGGCCCTATGGAGTCCCCAGGGCACCTGATGTCCCTTCCTTCAGGGTCTTCATATCCCTTCCTGCCCCACCTCCAC
Organism: Avahi laniger; assembly: GCA_963575035.1. Lineage (NCBI taxonomy): Eukaryota > Metazoa > Chordata > Mammalia > Primates > Indriidae > Avahi > Avahi laniger. The sequence continues at coordinate 57,622 of CAUYSK010098633.1, read as the reverse complement.
ACCTGCACCAAACACCTGAGGCCAAGATGCCGCTTGTCCTGCTGGAGTTAAGGCCTGGCCGCCTCCAGTCCCTGCGCTGCCTGCGGGAGCGCTCCCTCGTCAGAAGCAGCGAAGGCGTCTCTGATTGATTCACTTCCTTGCCTGCTTCTCTGCTTTGCTGCCTTTTCAAGTCAGGCTGCCCAGGTCCCCTGCTGCTCCGAGCGTGTTCCAGCCCTGGGTCCTCTCCCTCCATTTGTCCCCAAGGCAGCAAATCTTGCAGAGGATTGTGGGAACGCAGCCCTAGGCTTAGGGGCAATGCTGGATTTGGGCGTTGGGGGGGTGAGGTTAGGGCACGGGCTCCTTCCCTACGTGTCTTGAGGTTGGAGAGCGAGTTTCTTTCAGTCTGAGGCTGTGCCATTAATCTTATGGGATAGCTGAAGCCACTAGGTGTCTGTCACTTCTGAGCCCATGATCTCCATTCTCCAGGCATGACACAGAATGAGGGATCAAGCAGTTGCTCCTCCCTTGAGACAAACCTCACATTGGCCACTGCCACTGGCTTTTATCTGGTGGCAATTTTGTTTCAGGTGCTGGACAACATTTGGCCATTTTCCCCACAACCCCTTGTCACATGATTCAGACGCATTTCCCAAATGAGGTGCGGTGATGTAGAAAGAGTATTGGCTTAGGCAGCAGCAGGAACAGGCTCTCGGGATCTGGCTTTGATGCTTGGCTGCAGAGAGGCCTTCAGCAAGGCTCTGAGCCACTCAGAACTTTGGTATCCTCATCTGTACATTGGGAATAATAGCTCCTGCCTGGCAGAGTCGATGGGAGCATTCAAGGTGCGCCAGGGGGAGGCCCCAGCAAATGCCTGGCACATAGAAGGGGCTTAATGCGTGGCAATTGTCGTTACCATAATTGTTATGATTGTTTTAACATTGTAAGCCAGGGGACCCTGCCACCCACCAATAAGACCTTGAAGCACTTTTCCTCACCCAGGAGCTTTCTCTAACGTCCTTCCGTGGCCACGTTACTGGCTCTCAAAGAGTGGCTCTCCAGCGCTTAGCTCCCAGGGTGCTTGTAACAGTGTAGATCCTTGGCCTGCTCTCCCAGACACCGATTGGAAAGGTCTGAGTGGGCCTGGAAGTCTGTCTTTCACAAGCACCTCGAGAGATCTTTCCTGTGCTTGGAAGCTCGGTTACTGCTGGAGGTCATCGTGGGGAGCCGGAGAGGCTGGGAGGAGAGCAGGAGCAGCAGCTGAGCCAGCTGGTCCAGGAGGTTCTTTCCGGAGACCCGCGCCTGGGCAAAGAACAAAAGGGAGTCTGAGCTGAGTGAACCAGGCAATGGGAAAACCCTGCAAGAGGACTGGAAACCCCAGTTCCGGAGGCTCCTGAAGGGCTCCAAAGGGAGAAAGTTTAGTGCTGGGAGCTAATCACAATAAAAGCCAAACAGTACTCGAGGGAGCCGGATGAAAGTTTAATTACATGGTGTGGCTAAGCTGTAATTATTAATTACTGACAGCAAAAAATAACTTATTGATCAGGGCCTTTTGCTAATTACCAGGAGGCCGAGTGTCGTGCTTGCCTGGGGCTCAGCTGCCACAAGAGCGGGATGGGGGTGTCCCTGCTCTCGCATGCCCTCTTTCCCTCACCCTTTGTGCCCCTTGGCTTCAGCTGGGGAGTCTGGAACATTCTGGCCATGATTAGAGGAGGGGTGCAGTCTGGTGCTTCCACTAGCCATGGAAGATCGCCCCTGCCTGGGAGGAACAGTCAGGACCCCCACCTAGAGGCCGGATCCCACTGGCAGCCTGACACCTGCCTCAGAAATCTTCCCTTTCATGCATTTGTTCAGCAAATATTTATCGACCATCTCTCCCTCATGTCCTCTACTGGAAGGCTGGGGTAGGGGCCAGGAACCTTGTTCTACCAGGGAAGGGAGGCTGGGAAGGAGGCCAAGTCCTTTACAGCGGTCCTCTGTTTAAACAGTGCCCGAACGGCCGACTTTAAAATGATGTGTTAAACTGCATGTTGGTCTGCATTTGACTTTGTACCACAGGATGTATTTGGGCTGTAACTAAAGAAGGGAGAATGGGCTTGTCCTCTGTCCTATGGACTGGTGGGAAACGCTGCGTTTGACATGAAGGACACATGAAAAGTCATCTAGGGCTGTCCTCTGCCCACAAACCAAGGACAAGTGGCCATCTGGTCTCTGCTTGCATACCCTTGGTGATGGAGAACTCACTACCTCATGATCCAAGCTGGTTGTTAGACAGTTATGCTTTACGTTGAGTAAGAATTGGCCTCTGCATGACTGATTTTCCTAGGCTCTGGCTGGGTTGAAGGGGTCCTCTGATTGGCTAGAATCCTCCCTCCCCCTGACTCCGGCCCCCTGGGGCGTCAGGAGACTGAGTTGGAATTGATGTTGGGTGTTACTGTGCTGCCTGCGGGATTTCCACCCTGGTTCCCCCTGGAGCACGGCGCTGCAGGCAGCCCTGGAGCTGCCTAAAGCGGTGGGTATTAGTCATCGTAATTTGGGGCCTTGGGAGGCCAATAGCAACAAATGGGTGAACAGCAGCTGCCAGCAGCGGCCACTGCCTGTAATGGAAAGGAAAACAAGCCAGTTGCTGAGACATCCCGGCTGCCTCCCCCTCCGCCCCCACCACCCCACCGTCTGCTGTCCACACACCCACAGAAGGCAGGGCCAGTGAGCAGTGCCGAGCCAGGGACTGCCCGGGCCGCTGGTGTCCTGGGGGGAAGGGAGGCAGGGAGGCTGCAGAGCTTGTCTCATCAGACTCCCTGGGCAGAGTGTCTGGACCAGAAAGCCCCTCGCTGGGCCCAGGGAGCCCCGGGGAGGCCTTCAGAGGTGTCAGTGGCTCCAGCGTGGGCTCTGACCCTTTGAATCCTGCCTCCGGCACTGGGTGATGCTGAGCTGAGCCTCAGTTTTCTCATCTGTAAAATGAAGAAATAGAGTTTAAAATAATTGTATCTACCTTATAGAGTTGTTTTGAATGATTAGATGAAATTGTCCAAATCACTTTAAAAATGCTGTTCATAAATGTTAAGTGTTTACAATGTGTCAGTCACAAGGCCATAGGGATGTCCTAACCACCGCCCTTCCTCCTCTCCCGCCCCATCTTGTTGCCCCCGCCACTGGCTCCTGTCCCCACACTGCCTTTTCTTCTTGGAAGTCACCAGGCCCCCGCCTGGCACTTGAAGTTCTGCCGTTCCTGCGGCGGGGCCCACACCTCCCGGATGTCTGCCAGGCCCACTCCTTATTTCCTCTGGAACTTTCTTCTAACGTCCCCTCCTCGCCTCAGAGCACCCTACAGTGTGGCGCTCCCCGGCACCCACCCCTCCCTCTGCTTCACCGTGTCCCGCACTCGGCTCCCGCTGACACGAATAGACTTGCTGACGGCCGGTCTCCCAGGAGGGCAGGGGCTTTATTTTATTCACTGCTGTACGCCCGGTCGCCAGGGCAGTGCCTGGCACGTGGCAGGAGCCGGACAAACATGAATGAGGGATGGAGACTGAGGGAGTGAACGAACACTTACCTGGGGCACAAAGCCTTGGTGGTCGGGCCCCTGCCTACTTCTCCAGCTTCCTCTCCGCCGCTCGCCCCCGCTCCCAGGCCAGTTGGCTGGGGAAACACCTCTGGTCTCCTCTGCACGTCACCTACGCCCCATGCCACGGAGCCCTCAGTGCTGTCCCCAGGGCAGGAGCCCTGCCCTCCAGCAGCTCCTTTGCATACGTAGGACGGGCCGGAGTTGCCATTGAGACCGGAGTCCCAGCTCAGACTCTCCTGCTCTTTTTTCTCAGCTCTTCCCAATTCTGGCCCGATGGACGGGTGCAGCTACCTCTGGCAGTCTTGACCTCTGACTGGGTGGCCCCTGGGCCTTTACTGAAGCCCCCACAGCTGTATGATGCGGGAGAAATTGGGAGGAGGGGTAGAAAGTTCTGGGGGTTATGCTTATCCATGCAAGGAGGTACTGTTCGAAATATTACCTCCATTTCCCTATCTGTAAGACAAAGATAAAAGCCTTACCAGGCTTAAATGAGATACTACAAATAGAACACTCAGAATGCACCCTATATATCACAAAAGCAGTTAATAAACGAATTTAACTATTCGTTAGCTATATATTTGTAATTCTGTGTTTGCCCCTCCAAACGATCCTAAGATGGGATCTCAGGTTGCATTTCATTGGCAGATTTTCTTTCCTGGCAGCTTTACTCCGTGTTTCACTGACATCTTCTTCTTACCCTAGTTTCTTTTGCTTCCTCTCCAGTTTAGAATCCTTGAGTCTTTCCTCCCCATTCTAGAATTTATTTCCGGCAGCAGTTCTGCTTGTCAGACCTGACTAGGTGCATTACGACCGCTGTCTGCCGCAGTCCTCCCCGTCATTCCCGTATTTGGGTAAACTGAGGCTCAGAGAGATTAACTGCCCAAGGCCCTCCATCAGGGAAGCCAGGGAGTCATAACTTGAGCCCAGGGCTCCACGGTCCCAACGCCTGTCCTCTTTCCGCTGCCCCAGGCTGCCCTTGGCCTCCACAGCGACTGTCGCCATCTTGACAAGGAGAGAGGACCACCCGCCAGGGAGATGCCCAGACAGTTGTGCTATTTGAAGACTGGTCCAGGGAAGGTGGTAGAGTTTGGAAATAGGGCTTGCCATTCCTCCTCCTCCTCGGGCCCCGACCCTAGCTGTGTCCTCACTGGGCTTTAACTTGGCAGAATGCAAGAGGTCCTCTCCTTTCCTCCATGTCTCCTGGGGGTGGGAGTCCCTAGAGCTGTTTGAGGAGTCTCCTTAAGGTCACTTGGGGCATTCATGGCTGGCTTGCCGGGGACCGAGCCACACAAGTCTTCTAAATTGAACAAGTTGTGGGGGAAGGGGGAGGAAGAGGGGGAAAAAGGCAATTAAAGTTTGATGCCACATAGGAAGCTATTAGTGACCCAGAGGAGTGATGAAATTTTGATGATGTGCTAATCCTAATGGAAGGAAATATTATTTGCCCATAATAAGGTCCATTCAGGGAATTCAGCTTCTGGGGTGAACACTCTAGGGCCTGCAAGAACCGGGACTCTGGAAACTTCCCCTGGGCATCTCTCTGGAGGTGCAGGTCCAGGAGGCAGTTGTGTTGCCCGGAATGTGGGTAATGGTCCGAATTATGGCTGGGCGCCCAAACTCTCAGGGGTCACTGCGTAATGTGAGTTAATTGTGAAGCTGGTATAGATTCTCCATTCTCTGCTGTGAACTATGAGAGCCAGTGCAGAATGTGACAGCGGCGTGCCCAGGAGGGACAGGGCCCAGGAATGATGGCTCAGACCACAAAGGAGCCTGAACCATGGACAACTCCCTGGGTTCAAATCCTTCCTGTCGTTTACCGCTTGGATGACCTTGACTATTACACAGCCTCATCCAAGAAGAAACCTCACCTCTGTGCCTTGGTTTCTTCATCTGTAAAATGGGGATAACAGTAGTACTTTCTTCACTGGGTTGTGACAAGGCGTAATGAGATGTGCTCAGCTCTCCGGACAGTGCTTAGTGTACAGTAAACACTGGAAAAGTGTTTGTCCTGTCATTGTCATTACCGTCCTGCTGTCAGGAAAGCAAGGTCAGCTTTGGGCCTGCCATTTCACAGGTGCCCTGGCCCCAAAGGCTTCTGTTCCCTTTCTCCTCCTGCCAGTGGCACCTAAACGTCTGCTATTAGGGATTTATTTATTTAGTTAACACATTCTCTGTCTCCAGCTTAAAATGCAAATACACCACAGAGAACCCACCTATTAAGCTATGATCAGCTCCTCGGGCCTCAATGTGAATGTTTTTATTGGATCCTTTCATAAAACCTCAAATTTCTGTGGGCAGCTTTCACAGACGTCCCATTTGCTCTTCACCCCGACCTCTGATGGAGGCCGGCCAGAAAGCATCACTGCAGTCAACACTGTTAGCACTGAAGTTCAGAAACATCAAGCAACTTGCCCAGGTCTCTTGACTTGTAAGAGACGATGAACGCGGGTCATCCCAGGCCATCGCTTTTGGTCTGGTCCAGACACCACCTTCAGGGACTGCTCACCGTGCCGCTTTGGGCTGGCAGGCCCAGGGCATTTGGGGCGCAGCCTGGAATGGCCTCCCCTCTCTCTAAGGACCTCAGAGCCCTCTCTCAGTGCCCACAGGTCTTAGCAATGGGATCTGGATGCCAAGACTTGTCACCTTACCCCCCTGCTCACAGAACTCTGGTGGCCTCCTGGTGGCCATGGTCTCAACACCAAACTCTCCACATCTGGCACTTGCACCGCTGTGTTCTCACCTCTGCCCGCCCCCGCACCAACCCTCCCCTGGGCTCAGACTTCCCTCCCCAGCCCTGATAGTGTCCCCTCCTCCTCTGCTGCCCTCAGGAGCCCTGTCCTCCTCCCCGCTGACCCAGATCCCACTTGCACCCCCATCGTCCACCATGAAACCCCTGACCACCAGCTGGAACACGTCTTCCCAAGTGTTCCAGGCTCGCGGGATGCCGGGGGCTAGATGTCTCATTGGGTGCTTTGGCCTTGTTGATTCTGAATCATCCTTCAGTGTGTGTGTGTAACTGATTTCTTTAATTATAAACCCCTTCAGTCTAGATAATAACCCTTCATCAGCAAGGATTAAGGTATTAGACATAAATTATTTTTCCTAATTAATGAATTTAATCCTTTTAAGAAGGGTGCTGTAGGGGTTAGTGGTGAAGTCAGAGAGAAGGTGACAGTTTATGACACTGTCCTAATCAGTTTATGACGGTGTCCCCAAAGGCCACCATTGAAGGCTCTCATTGGGTCCCTTTGGACCAGGCCTTGTAGCCTGTGTGGCCGAAAGTGTCCTCACTGGGAAAACGTGGGGACATAAATACAGCGTTTCCAAACTCTCTCCCATCGGACTCTCACCGTGGCGAAGGTGGACACGTGCTCAGGAGGGCCTGGCTGCTGTCCTCACCTTTTCCTTTGCCATTTTGTAAATATGTGAGAATTCGCACTCTACCCGGTGGTCTACGTGAATTCTATTTTAACACACAAGGGATATTTTAAAGCCGATCGATCCTGCGAGGTGTGGCATGTCTTCCTCATCGCTTCCTGGGTGCCCAGGGATATATATCAAAACCTGGCTTCAAAAAGTTTGGATGAGATAATCTCTTGAGCCACATTGTCTATAAAAGTCTAAGATGCTTTACATACACACACACACACACACACACACACGCACACACACACACACACACGCACACACACACACACGTATTTAAACCATTCGTGTTTAAAATGTTCTGTGATGTCTTCTAAAGCAATTGTATCCCAGACGTAACTGGGCCACTGTAACTGTCGGCCAGGACTGGTCTATGGCGATGCCCTCGAGGGTGGTGGATGTGAGGATAAGGCTGCTGCCCCGCCCTCGGGGACCCTGCGCGGGTGGCTGGGGGTTTTCTGGGTTCTCCCTCAGCTTCAGCCAGTCTGCGCCAGACCGTTAGAGGACCTTTCTCCTGGCTGTCCTGGGACCCTCCTCCCTCCTCCCGTTAATTTGGACTGGGCAAGCCAATGCGGTCATGTTTGGAGAAGAGTCAGGCAGAGCACAGGTGAGCAGACGCCCCTTAGAGGCTCTGGGCTCTGCAGAACTGTGTCCGCTGTGCAGGGGTCTTCCTCATTTAGATGTGCAGGTGGCTTCCAGAAGAGCAGAGCTTCCTGGTAGACCAGGTCTGGCAAAGCCAGGCCTTACTATAATTCCCGTCCCTGTAGCAGCTGCGAACACCTTGCCCTGCCCGGACAGCGCTAAGGGAACGTTTGTGACAGGGGCCAGGCACCTCCTCCTCACCCCTCTGGAGCCTCTTGTGCTTCAGGAACCAGGCCAGCGTCCACCCAGCGTCCCCGGCTCCCATCGGGCAGCAGCCCGCCCCCGCACTGTTGTTCGTCTCTTTCTGCCCTGGCTCGAGGACTCAGAAGCCAGAGCGGACGCAGTGCTTCTGCTCTGAGTCTGTGCCCAGCGTTTATGGGATGGCTCGGTCAACCCTGCCGTCTCCTCCCCTCGGGCGGTGTGCGTGTTGGCTTTAGACAATGCTGGCTGGCTCAGCCCATGACCCTCAACCTCCCCCTCGGAGTCCCTCTCCCTGCCCCAGTGAAGCGTCTGCAGGCAGGGAGCAGGTTGGCGGACAGGCCATCGAGGGCCCGGAGCTGCCAAGGAGGGCCGAGGGTGCTTCTCATTAGCTCTGCTCCGAGCTCATTATCAGTCTGCCCGTCACTGGGTGAAAAATGGTTGTCGTCGGGACAGTAATAAATACACCACTGTCACTGTTGATGTGATTGCACTAATGAAGAGAAAGCAGCCACAGGGAGGGGAGATGCTTCTGGCTGTGGCTTCAGGTGGCTGGAACGCTCTGTCCACTGCCTGCTGTCCCCTGCCCTGGGAGGACAGAGGCCTGACCCTGGGGAAAGAGAGGTGTTGGCATTTAACTGCTTCCTCCAAAGGCCGTAGTGGGCAAGAACCTCGAAGGTGCTGAAAACCATCAGGGAAAAGGAACATCGTTCAGCCCCAGGGAGGGAGGCAGGGTGCTGAGGGGCTCCCCACTCTCAGCTGGCCTTCGGCAGAAGCAGGCGGGACCAGTGGGGTGACAGTGGTGCTTTCGATGGCTCAGCCTCCCGTGCAGAGCCCTGGTTCGAGAACAGCCTGTCAGGAAGGCGTGGGGAGGAACACAGGCCCATTGTTCAAGGTCCCCCCCACAAGCCTGCCACCTCCCCTGGAATGTTAGAACTTATTGTGTCTCCAGGAACTTGGAATGTCCAGCCCCAGGGACAAGTTCAGAGGGATTAGGCCTCTGACTGCAGCTTCTCTTCCGGCTCTGCTGTGCAAGAGCTCAGGGGACACTGAGTCTTCGAGCCCAGGCTGAGTCCGAGTTAGAGCAGGGATGTGCCTTCCAGACACAGGCAGGTGAGAGAAGGGAGAAACTCAGATCCATCACGGTGCCAGGCCTTGGGGCCCCTGGGCACGGAAGGGATGAGGTGGGCCTCGGGAGCCACATTCTTGGAGCCCAGGTGTAACCTGCCTTGTGACAGAGGTGAGGGATGGTCTGGGCAGTGGGTCTCACACTCGAGCCGACATCAGAAGCCCCTCGGAGGGCTTGTTAGAATGCGGATTCCTGGGCCCCACCCCCAGAGCTTCTGAAGAAGTGGGTCTGGGAGGGGGCCTGGGAATTTGCATTTCTAACAAGTTTCCAGGTGCTGCTACCTCTGGTCCAGGCACCCCACTCTGAGAAGGCCTGGCATAGAGGTCCGAAGAGAAGATGCTTCTCCTGTGGCTCGAGTCAGGGTGTCACGTGGTGGCTGAGCCAAGCCTCTCCTGCCCCGTGGACTCTCCGTCCGCTCCAACCGCAGCGGACTGTGCTGAAACTCCATTAACGTGTGAGCTTGGTGGTAGCCATGCACCTGGGTGGTGTGACCACCACGCATTCCTCTCCTGCCCTTGGAACACTCTGGCTCCTCATGTCCTTCCTTAGAAGAAAAAAACAAATCCAGCCGGAGGCCTCCTTGCTGGGAAAGGGAGGCTCTGGCTGAAACAGCTTTTGCCAGGGGCTCCAAAATAACCGCCACGGTTGATGGGTAACAGAAGCCATGAATCTCTGTTTGCTCGTCTTGCGTTTTCTAAGCACCTACTATGCGCCAAGCGCAGTATCTAGTATCTAGCAAAGATTGAGGCAGGTCCCTGCCCTCAAACTACTCCCGGTCCAGTGAGGGCACAAGGTTGGTTAAATAGGACGGTGCGAACAGTGCTGTGTGCAGGGAGGAGCCAGATGGCTCTGAGGATGCTGCCCCAGAGCAGGAGATGACATTGAAGCTGAGTCTTATAGGGTGGGAGGAGCCCCCATGTTCCCAAGGGGACGCGGGGGCTTCGCTTTCCTCCTTACTGTTGCAGAGCCGCAGTTACAGGCAGCAAATATGCACCTCAGTGTGGTGTGACCACCAAGATTAGATTGTGCGTGGCCACACCAAGTGGCTTCCTCAGACGTGGGCCCTGTCCTCAGGTGCTCACACTCAGGGACACTCACCCTCTTGGGTGCTCAGCCCTCTGTCTCCCCAGCTCCGGGGTCTCCCCGCCCTTTCCTGTGCAGCACAGGGAGCTCAGAGCACCCAGGACTTGACTCATGAGGAAGGAGGCGTCGCTGAAAGATGCAGTTTGATATGCATAGTCCTCCTCCTCTTCCTCTTCCTCTTCCTCTTCCTCTTCCTCTTCCTCTTCCTCATGATGTATTTGACTGAACCTAAGACAGTCAATTGTAAGACACATTGTTATTTTATGTACCTGCTAAGAAAGAAAACAATGTTGCCATTTAACCCACAACAAGATGCATTCTGACTCCCAAGAAGTAAAAATGAGAAAAATGTGCATTTGGAATGGATGAAATACGGTAGTGGTTTATATAGCACTCCCCCTCGCCGGCTCTGTTCTAAGTGCCTCACACATATGAACACATTTGATCCTCACAGCAACGCCCATGAGTTTGGATGTGACCATCCGAGTGTCAACGAAAAAGAAGCCAAACTCTGTAAAATAATTTAGGGAGATTTATTCTGAGCCAAATTTGAGGACCACGGCCCGGAGCCACACCCAAGAAGCCTTTCGCAAGTGGACTCGCTGTGGCTGGGTTATAGTTTGGTTTTATATATTTTGGGGAGACGGGTTACAGGGAAAGTCATAAATCAACACATTGGTTTGGCCCAAAAAGGTGGGACATCTCAAACTGGGGGCTTACAAGTCATAAGTGGATTTAGGGATTCTTTAGTTGACAACTGGCTGGAAGAGTGAGGCTTTTTCCAGAAGACCAGGAATCATCGGGAAGGAATGCTTCAGTTAAGATGAGTCTTCTACCTTTTATGTGGTGCTATACCGGAGTCAGGCTGGGAAGTAAGGTACATCATCAAAACTTGTTTACTGAGTTTTTTTCATTTGTAGGCATGACTCACCCGCCCCCTTAGAAAGGAATTTTTTGGGCAAAGAAAAAGATGAGAGTTCAGTCCTCACTAGCAACTAAAAAATGGGCTAGTGGAGTTGGTTCAAGAAACTTAAGATGCTTCTGTCATCAGTGTTCACCAGTTGTCCGAGATTGCAGAGATTCAGCTCGGATCCTACGCCCCAGCCAGTGTTGGACTCTTGGTTGGGCCCAGGCAGGCTGAGGTGGAGAGGGGACCGCAGAGTTAAGAGGCCACCCTGATAGACCAGACGCTGCCCCTCTGTCCTCAGCACTACGGTTCCAAGCTCGTGGGTAAATCTCGAAGCGCTCTGGGGATCCATGCCAAAAACCAGGCCCCTGGGGCTCGGACCCCCCGGTTTGCTCCCAGGTCTCCAGAGTACGCCCCTCCCCATCAGTCTTCCTAGACTGTGCTGGGCCTGATGATTCTCCCCCTGTCCTGCCCCAGGCCCACATTCCTTCCCCAGCCCGGTCTGAGGCCAGCACCTGTCTCTTGGGATGGTGGCCTCAGAGGAATGGACGTCAGGCTTTGGCTCCTCTGCCAGGCCCAGGAACCAGTGGGGGGAGGGGAGCTGGATGGGTACCATCCCCTCTTAGCTGGGACCTCTGGGCCAGGCCAGAGCTTCTGAATCAAATCCACTTGGCTTTTTCCTTCTTCTTTGGCCAATCCCAAAATCAAAGTGAAGGGCTTGGCTCAAATTACACAGAGCCCCTGGGGACAGGCGGGCACAGGTGAGCTCCATGCCAGCACCGCAGGCAGCCCTCGGGGTTTGGGTGTTGTTGGGGCGGAGGTTTCCTTGGAGAGACCGGGACAAGGAAAGACAGCTGAAGACAGCTGGCCCCTCTCCTCCCCTCCCCAGCCTGGCCAACTCCTTAGTCTGTCACCTTAGTCGGCCACAGCAGGGAGAGGAAGACCCGGGAGCTCTTCTCTGGCTTCCTCAGGCACCGTTCTAGGGTGTCACTTTCCCAGCTCTCAAAAGGTCCCTCCTGGCTCCTCACTATCCTAAAGTCCCCGTTTGTGCTCCAGTCCTCCGGGCTCTGGCCGCGTGGAGGCGTGGGCTTGCACCAGCCTGCCCGACAGACACAGCTCTGTCTGGTTCAGCGCTGCTCAGTCACTGGGCCGTCGTAAGAGCAGCTCTGAAATGGGGTCCAGCCCTGGCATGTTCTCTAACCCCCTGACGGGACCGGTGGCATAATTTGTAGGGCCAGGTGCACAATGAAATGTGGGCCCCTTGTTAAAAAATTCTTAAGAATTTCAAGATGGTGACAGACGAGTATTAAGCCAAGGGCGGAGCCCTGCTAAGCAGGGGTCCCAGTGTGACTGCACAGGTAGGTCACAAGGCCGTGACACCTGCCTGGTGTACTCGTGAGACTTCGTGGATCCTCCCCTTCTCCCAGGCCTCAGTCTCCTGCCTGTGCAGCAGAGTCCCACCACCCAGGATCCTGTTCTCCTGTGGCCAGCTTCTCCGGACCTCTGCTGCCTGTCCCGGGGCTGACAACACAAGAAGACCCTCTTATCTCAGGCACCAGGGGTACGACAAGGGTGAGGCAGAAGAAATGGCCAGCGAGCCTAGAAACTTTCCCATAAAATTCTGCGGTTTTGTCCAGGAGATCGTCCGATCATCACGGGCAGGGGAGTGGAGGGGCCGGATAGGAATTCAGCCTTGCCGGGTGCCTACTTGTCCCATCCTGTCTGGTATGCGTGACTCTCTCTGCCTCCGGCTCTGTCTTGCAAGAGGCCGTGGACAAAATACCATTGTCTCAAAGCCAGAGCACAGCTTGGCTCAAATCGTGGCCCTGCTGCTTGGTAGCTATGCGACCTCAGCAAGATCCTGAAGCTCTCCCAGCCTCGGCGAACCTCATCTGTAAAATGGGGCAGTGATACACCGTGCTCCGAAAATGTTAATCTTTTTATATGCAGTTTCCCGCTTGTTTTGTTGACTTGCTGACTCTTTGAGATTAGGAAGATCCTGCGAGGCTGGATAGATTTCCTTTCTATTGTATGACAGAGGCATGGAGTGCCTGGCGCATAGTAGGTGCTCAGTGCACGCCTTCCTATTAACAGCAGTACCACTGCTGCCATGATCATCTTTGCATCTTCCCCAGGTGAAGCGGGTTAATTCGGGGCTTTGGGATGCACCAACTCTCTGAGTGTCTGAGAGTGATGCTTGTACCGGCAGCGTCAGTACCGCTCAGCTGATGCAGAAATGCAGAGTCTCAGGTCCCATCCCACACCTGATGAATCAGAATCTGCATTTTAAGATCCCTGGGGAATGGGTATGCACATTCGATTTGGGGAAGCTCTAGGGTTCATTTGCTGCTGTTGCTGTCTTAAACTAAGATTTTAACAGGATCTCTACTGTCTTAAAACATGAGCTATCAGTTGCATCAGCTTGCCTGGAGTATGCATGGAGAAGCCATGGTTCACCTAAGACTGTCTTTGGAATCCAGTTTTCTGCACTCAGAGGAGAGCCCTCCTCCCTGCCCCTGCCCCGGCCAGCAGTGAGGGAGGACCTGGGAACACAACCCAGTGGCCCTGCTTTGTTAATGGTCTGTGGCTCTGTCTGTGATACAAGAAGGAGAACATCAAATGGAATCACCACCTTAAATAAACAAAACAGCAAATTCTCCCGGGGCAAGCGCAGGAGAGCTCTCATGGGAACTTGTCACTTATTAAAGGGCAATTTCCTATGCAGTGTGAATCTATTAACTATCCAGGGAAAAGCTCAGAGCAGCCCAGCCTGGGCCCACAGGGGTGAGGGAGCAGGGCGAGTCGGGGTCTTGGGCAGGGCGGGGGTGCAGTGGAGCGGACCACAAGGGGGTCAGAGTCTTGGCATAAGGTATGATGGAGGGAGTGGCTAGGCGGCTAAGTGAGAAGCCCATCTGAGCTCTCCCACCAAATAATAACCCAGTTATTATTTGTAAAGGCTCTTAGAAGAGCTCCTAGCATGGAGTAAGTATTACATACATATTTGTTAAATAAGTCAACATGAAATAGGAAGCAATGATCGAATGCCTTCTCGAAGGGGGATCAGGGAGGACTTTGAGGAAGACAGGACCTCTTAGGCAGCGTGAGGGCACAGGCCTGGCAGTTGGACCGTCAGTCACGTGAAGGATGGGTGAGGTGGAGGGTGGGCCCTGGCTACTTCTCCCAGGAATGACAAAGAAGGGGCCACATGGTCAAGGCCCTTGAATTTTGAGCTAAGGACTTTGGGCTTCAGGGCCCCAGCAGCTGGAGACCAGGGCCAGCCGCGGCCCTGCCCGTGCAGGCGTGGGGCATCCGAGCGTGGCTCTTGGGCCATCCTAGATCCAGGTGATCCACTGAAGCAGCTGCTTCCCCTGTGGTCCTTCTGGGGCCCCTGTCCCATGGGAGGAGTGGGTGAGGCACGGGAAGAAGGATCACCGGTCCTTACTAAGTGTCTCTCAGGGTCCTTCGCAAGTCCCTCTGGGTGAGGCAATGGGTGGGTTTTAGCCTCTGCACCAGCCACAGCACTTCCTGCCTCCCTCTGTCCTCAAACACTGAACTGAGAACTGTTCTCCATCTCCCTGAGCTGAGAAGACTTGTCCCAGCTGTGAAAACAGGCCTGGTCCCTGGAATCCGCATGAGTCAAGTGATAGGTAAAGAGGGAATCACGGAAGGAGTAGAGACCTCTGCGTGGGGCTTGGGGAGTCAGGCTGAACGTCTTTCTGACCACCCAGGGGTAAAAAGTTTTATTCTCCCCTTCAGTTGACCTCTCTGTTCAACAGAAACAAAAGTATTTACAGCCTGTGGCTGAGCAGGAATGAGACTTGGGAAAAGCCTTCCGAAATTTGGAAATTTGGAGCACGGCATCCCCCATACAGTGTAAGACGTGGGCGTGGGAAGCCACCTCTGGAGGAGACACAGATTGATCTCTGGTCTGTCTCACTGTTCCACAGCTGAGACACAGGTAGCTGAGAAGGGGAGCCAAATCCTGTCCCCCTTTTATTATCTCTGATTTTCCAAAGTGTGACTATGGTGTGTCTAGACACAGTTTTCTTTGTATTTATCCTGCTTGGGGTTCACTGACCATCTCAAATCTGTAAATTTATATCTTTCACCAGATTTGAGAAAATGTCAGCCATTATTTCTTCAAATCTTTTTTTCAGCCCCATTCTATCTTTCCTGCTTGGGCTTTACTAATGCCTATGTTAGATGTTTTGATATTGTCCCAATCTGTCACTTTTTCCAATCGTTTTATTCTCTGTTTTTCAGATTGAATACTTTCTCTAGATATATTTTCAAGCTCATTATTTCCTTTATAGTCTCCATTCTTTTGTTAAGTCCATCCAGTGAATTTTTAAATTGGATATATTTTATTTTTCAGTTCTAAAATTTCCCCATATATAAAATTTCTAACTCTTTAAAGATTTATTATTTTCTCATTCATTATGAGCACTTTGTCATTTATCTCATTGAGTATAGTTAATAATAGCTTTAAAATTCTTGTCTGCTAATTTAACATCTAGTTATTTCAGGATCAGTCTTGTTGATTGTCTTTTGTCTTGAGAATGGGTTGCATTTTCCTGGTTCTTTGTATGCAGAATAATTTTGAATGTATCCTGAGCATTGTAATACAGTATGGAGAATCGAGATTCTGTTATATTCCTTCAAACAGTGTTGATTTTATTTTTGCTTTAGTGGGAATTAACTTAGTTGATTCAAACTGCAGACATTCTCTGAAATTTCAGTTCAGTTCTTTTATCCTCAGCTGGATTACTTCGAGTTTGCCCTGAGCATGCATGGCTCACAGGTCAGCCAGTGATTTAGGCAGAGTCTCTGCATAGCATTTGGAGTTCCCCTGTTTGACTCTCCCCTTTCCAGGATTCACTTTTACTTTTTGGCACCTGTGATTACGCTGAATTCTAAATTGTGATTTTTCTCATGGAGTTTTTTTTTTAATTGAGGTGAAATTCATGTGACATAAAATTAACTGTTTTAGAGTGAACACTGCAGTGGCGTTTAGTGCACTCACACACCTCTGTCTAGTTTTGAAACATGTTTATCTCCCCGAAGGAAACCCCTACCCTTTAAGCTGTTTCTCCCCATTAGCCCCCACTTCCAGCCCTCCCTGGCAACAACCAGTCTGTACTCTATATCTGTGATATACCTATTCTGGATATTTCATATAAGTGGAGTCATACAATATGTGGCCTTTTGTATCTGGGTTCTTTCACTGCGCATGTTTTCAAGGTCCATCCATGTCGTAACATGCATCAGTACTTTATTCCATTTTATAGCCAAACACTATTCCATTGTGGGTATATACCACGATTTGTTTATCTATTCATTTGTTAATGGACATTTGGGCTGTTTCCATCTTTCAGTGATTGTTCATAGTGCTGCTATGAATATGTGCGTACACGTGTTCATTTGAGTCTCTGTTCTGAATTTTCTTGGGCATAGACCTAGGAGAATTGCTGAGTCATATGGTAATTCCATGTTTAACTTTTCAAAGAACCAACCAACTGTTTTCCACAGTTACTAAACCATTCATTTTACATTCTCGTCAGCAATGTGTGAAGGTTTCAATTTCTTCACACCAACATTTGTTATTTTCCATTTGTTTAATTATAGCTCTCCTGGTGTGTGTGAAGTGGTACCTCATTGTGGTTTTGATTTGTATTTCCCTAATGACTAATGATGTTGACTATCTTTTCATGTGCTTTTTGGCCATTTGTGTATCTTCTCCGGAAAAAATTCTATTCGAGTCTTTTGTCTATTTTTAAATCATGTTGGTTTTTGTTGTTGAGTTGTAGGAGTTCTTTGTATATGCTGGATACTAAACCCTTGTCAGATACATGATTTGCACATATTTTCTCCCATTCTGTAGATTTTTCACTGTCTTGATAATACCCTTTGCTACACAAAAGTTTTTAATTTTGATTAAGTCCAACTTAATTATTTCTTCTTTTGTCATTATACCTAAGAATCTAATGCTAAATCTAAGGTAATCGAGATTTCACCCTAGGTTTTCTTCTGAGTTTTATGGTAGAGCTCTTATATTTTGATTGTTGATCCATTTTGAGTTAATTTTTTTATATGGCATGAGGTAGGAGGTCAACTTCATTCTTTTGCATGTGGATATCCAGTTATCCCGGCACCATTTGTTGTAGAGACTATTTTTCCCCATCGAGTTTCTTGGCAACTTTGTCGAAAGTCAGCTGGCCATAGCTGTATGGACTCGTCTGTTCCACTGGTCTCTGTGTCTGTCCTCGTGGTGGTACCACACTGTTCTGATTACCACGGCTTTGTTCTGTTTTCTCTGTGCTGTGCTGACTTCTGCATGCCTTCAAATTAAACGTTATAAAAATCAGGAAACTCACATGGTGCCGTCCATATTTTCCAAGCAGCCAGTCCTCTCCAGAATCTTCCCGCTTTGGTCCACTCCCCAGTGCTTGCTGGTAGTTGCTTTTTTGGTGTTCTGTTCAGAGTTGTGGGTATTAGCTGTGCTCTGGCAGGAGTTTGCTTGGATGTGCCAGATGCAGACCCGTCACCTTCTGTTCCCATCTCCCTCAGCATTGCTTTCCTTGGCTCTTAGTGAGGATGGGGTGATGGCGGAATCCTGTAGACTTCTTGCCTGGCCCGTGCCCGTGCTCCCCTGAGTCCCCCCATGCTGTTCCTGGGCACGAAATGGACTCCAGGTTCCAAAGCGAGGCGCCCTTCCTGTTCGTGGGACAGACACGAGCCTCCTTTTCTTCATTTCTCAGGGCTGTCTTGGGCATACAACACGTTTTTCGAACAGATCCTCATCAAATAATTAAGAAGTTATGATTCCAAAAGGGCAAAGAAGTGACGCCGCTGTGATTCCTTGTGTTCCCCAGCCTTTGGGGCTGGCGACACTGCCTCCCAGGAGGGCCTTGTTTCAGCAACTGTAAATGAATCACAGACACACCATGTGCTCCCTCTGCACGGGGAGCTGGAGGGGAGTTGACCTGAACGGCTATCTCTGCCCCAAGCCAGAAGCTAAACTTAAAATGTGTCTGAGCAAGGGTGGGGGCGCTAATTAAGAGGGACATTCCTTAGCATCAGAGCCGTGTCACTTATAGGCTAATGAATAGGTGTTGCTTAGCAAATGATCATTTTCCCTACCTGCAGGTGAGGAAACTTGTTTATTGGTTCAAGGTCTCTCCCATTTAGATTAAATTAACCACCTCTCTGTCCATTAAGGGACCTCCCTCCCTGGCTCGCTGCACTCCGTGGGACCCCCTCGGCTTCTTGCTTCTTGGCATGCAGGGTTTGGTCTAGTGGTTAACTCATCTGAGAGTATCCTACCCCGGTTAGGGCTTGTTTTTTTTTTTGTTGTTGTTCTGTTTTGTTTTAAGGCATTTAGATCTTGGTATTTTCTCAAAACAGGTTTTGGTGGTTTTGTTTTGATTTTTGTTTTACTATATCCCAGAGGCAGAGGGATGGATGAGATGACTTCCAGGGGTCTTTTCAGGCACTCTTTTATTATTGTCCTTTGCTCCTGGAGGTAGATCGAGAATTCTTTAGTTAATGGGCATAAAGTGCTTTGAAAACACACACTGTTAAGTGGCATCGGGGACCAGCTCACTAATTATTTATGATTTCAGGAGAGCCAGTTAATTCACCAGGAGATAGAGTCATATTGGCAGGGGGTGGTAAATCATTCAGGAGAACGCAAATAGCAGTTGCTCCGCCAGCCCCCGCCCTCCACCACCATAAGCTGCCTGTGCCCCGGAGCTCCTGACCAGGTACGCTGGACAGGGAGAGCTCCCTGCAGCCAGGTGTACGAGGGCTCCAAGCGGCGCCACTTGCAGCCTGCCTCCCTACATTGCCTGGTGTTCAAAGTCAGAACCAGGAGCCAGAAGGGAGCCCAGGGGTCTCTGTGTTCACTCCCCTGCCCTGGAGCCAGACTGCGTTCAAACCATCCTAGAAAGAGAAGGGTCGACTCTTTGCCCCTCCAGACTCTGCAGAGAGGGAGGGTGGCAGATGTGTCCCTGAGAAAAGCTCTACAGGACTCCCAGGTCTCTATCGGGAAGGCCTCCGGGCAGTGGGGAAGATGCCGTCGGGACATCAGGGGGCCTGGTTCTGGCCTCAGATCTGCCAGTGACCAACTCTGGGGCCTCCAATTCATCACCAGTGACAGGAGAATGTTGAAGTCAATGATGTTTAAGGCTCTCTTCTTGCCATTTCTGTCTAAGACTCTAAAATAGAACCCTGCGCTCTTGAGTCAACAGTTTTAACATCAAGTATGTACTTACTGTTTGCCAGACACGGTTCAAAGAGCTGCAAAATAAAAACAAGAACAAGCAAAATAATAACGATAGAGGTAGCTGATACTTATTGGGCTCTTACTTCGTGTCAGGCGTGATTCGCACAACTTAGGAGCAGTCTTTACAAACTGTCTTTCAAAGATGCCTAGGACGTGTTTTTGTGGTCCCCGACCGCCTGTCTAGCCTAGACTCACAGTCTAGTCTGGGGGGAGACAAACATATTAGCAGGTAAATCCAATATGACATTTACATCAAGGGCTAAAAAAGACATGTCATAAAGTCCTTTAGGAAAACAGAGGCCGGGCATGTGGTCCCTGCTAGAGTTCCGGAAAGCTTTCAGGAAGAGCGAGACCCCCACCTGTGCTGAGCTGTGAAGCCAGCAGGAACCAGCCTCCAGGGGAAGGTGAGGAGGGTGCTCCGGCTCAGCGAGTGGCCACAGCAAAGGGCTGGGGGCTGGCAAGGCTGTGGCTCGCCTGGGAAATGAAAAGCTGCTGAGTGTAAAGTCCAGCGGAAGGGGTGGGACGGAGGGCTGGGAAAGAGCAGGGGGCCAGGCTGGGAAAGCGGCTGTCTTCTGTATCTGTGCGCCAGAGGGGTGGGGGCAGTGGTTTTGTTCCCTTTGTTTTGTTTTAGTCACTGGATCTCCCTGGCTGCACTGTGGAGGAGACGTTGAATTAAGGAGCACAGGTCCTTTGACTTTTCAGATCCCCCTTCTCTCTCCTCTCACTTGCAGAAAGTCACCGAAACTTAGTTCCTTCCCTGTGGACTGCACGAGGCCCCCTCCGTGTCTGTCTGCCTCCTCCTCATCCCAGGGGGCTTGGCTGAGGCATCCCAGCTCCGGCCTGCTGCAGGCCCAAAATAGAAGGGGAGGTGGGGCAGCTGGGAGGGGTGAGGCCGGAGATGCCAACGAAGGGGTCCCGGACAGCGCGACAGATGGGTGAGCACATGCGGGGGAGGGGCCGCACAATGGCTCCGGTTTCAGAAACCTGCCTCCCAAATGCCTGCAAACAGCTGACGGCCAGGGAAAGAGGATGAAATGGGATTAGAACATCCTTTCCAAAGAGGGCACAGGCTGCAGAGCATGACAATACAGTCCCTGTCCTGCTGGCTTCACCGCTAATGCCGCCAGCCTGGAACCATCTCTCTCCAGGGGCCTGGGGCCAGGGGGACCTGCAGCGTGGGGGAGGGGAGGCCGACATCGGAGGAGAGAGGTGAGCAGGCCACTGGGGGCGTCTCCAGGGAGACCAGGCTTGGAGCCAGGAGGGGGTCAGCTTGTCCATCTTCCCGCCCCCTGGCCAGCCACAGTCTTGTAGAGATCTTTTCCAGGGGAACAGCAGTCTCCAGGCCTCACTTAACTCTGCAGGAGAAAGTCGCCAGCACAACTGAAATCTCTCCGGCTGCTCTGCATCCCTGTTCCTCACGTGACTTTGAGCAGGTCTCAGTGTCTTCATCTATAAGATGGGATCGTATTTCTTCCCCCAGAGGAAGACCAAAGGATGAACAGCACAGAGCCTGGCATCTCATAAGCATCCGGCACCTGCTATGATTATTATTATTGGGCTGTCTGATCCTCTGGGCCCCTCCTCTTGCCCACACCCCCAAGCCCTGACGGGTCAGGCTGGGGAAGCCCCCTGGTCTTGTCGGCTGCAGAACTTCCATCCCTCGGCCTCCTCCTCACCCCGACCCCAGCACGGCCACAGGGACCCCGTGAGGGTGGTGATACCGTGCAGGGGCCAGCGTGCAGCCCACGTGCGCTGGGTCACAGCCATTGTGCATTTGTGTTTATCTTCACTCGCTTGAAGAGGCTGCGGCAGGGTGAAAGGAATTGATGTTTATTTTGATAACGAGTTCTCAATGCGTTTGCAAACTAATAAAATCAACTCATTAGGCTGCATGTTTAATTCACAACCGTACTGTGGGGAGACTTCCCTGGTGGCTGACGGGAAATGTGGGCTCCCTCCTGAGACAGGGAAGTGTCTGAGGGACTGAAGCCTCGGTGACCTGCAGCCGGTGCCCGGGGTTCCTGTTTCTCCCCTGCCCCATGCAGGGCCGGGCTTCCGTCCCTGTCCGAGCCCAGAGCCAGGAGACACCTTCCTCTGCCCCTGGACTCTGGTGACATCTCCATCCACGAGGGCTGCAGGGGCTGCCGGCCTCCCTCCTTGTTGGCAAGGACGTGGACCTGATCAATAGGGTGTGGAGTGGGTGGGCCCCACAGAGCCGAGGGGGTACAGGGCCCCTAGCGACATGTAGACACTTTCTGGGCCCTTCCCAGTGCTGGACCTCGGGAAGCAGCACGACAGCCCCTGGGGGAAGCTGTGGAAACCGAGGCTCAGAGAACTTCGGGAATTCACGCAGTCTCACGGCTGTCAGTCCTGGACGGAGCCCGCTCTCACACTCAAGCCTCGTTGCACCCACCACGGGAGCAGAGGCCACGGGGGTCAGGGAAGCACATACCCAGCCACCCAGGGCCTGGGTGTCCCGCAGGAAGGAGCCGCAAGCTGTGCCACGGCCTGGCCTCCTGGGTGCCTCTGGGTGGCTCTGGGAAGTGTTCCGTGCTGGTCAGAGGAGGCCCTGACCCTGCCAGAGAGGACGCTGGCTTCACGATGGTTCTCTTTGGAAAGTGCCGGGTGCCCGGGTGGGTTCAGCCTTCGGAGATGGTGGTCCTGCCCAGAGGGAGGTTCAGAGAAGCCAGGGTCCCAGCCTGGCCTCCTGCCTCAGCCCCAGGGCCAGGAAAGGGAGGGACAGAGCCCAGAAGCCTGAACTTGGGTGAGGGGATCTTTGTCCCTCATCTGTGTCACAGGGCAGAGAGAGAGAGATGGAGAGAGGGAAAAAGGACAGAAAAAGAGGGAGAGAGAGAATCTAAATCCCCCTCCTTGGGCATTGGATCCCTTCCCCTAGGAAAGAAACAGACGACTACATCCCTCAGAGCTGTGTGAGCTTGGGCAACACCACAGCCTCTCTGAGCCTTGGCCACCTCTTGTATAATCTCAGCATGACCACAACATCTGGTGGTACATAATTACTTGGATTTCTAGTAAAAAGCAATTTCACTCTGTGCAGAAGACATAGAACTGAGACCTATAGCTGATTTCACCTCCTTTGTCCCTCGTGTTCACTCTGAGAAGCTGGGAGGTGGGGGCCACATTCATTCCCCCACGTGCTATTGATCTCACTCCCCCCCCCCCGCCCCGCGCTATTGACCTCTGGCCCCTCCACCTCTGACACATACACACACCGCCACTTGCACACATGCCAAACACATAGACAGATACGGAACATGTGCATACACAAACACATATGCTCACATGCCCTCTCCATCCTTCCTGGACACACTTAACACACACAGACACCACAGACACACACCATTTACACACAAAACATACATACGCACAGAGAAACACACACCAGCTGCACACATACACACACGCACGTAAACACACACATACACAGCCCCTGCCGCCCTCACAGCTGCTGGGGGAAATTAGCAATGCCATTGGCTCTCCTGGCCGTCAGCATCCTAATTACACCGGAGCAGCCCTGTGAGTCACAGAGCCCCAGTGAATGACCCAGATACTGAGACTCATGCACACTGTCCCCGGGATTTGCAGCCGCTTGGCACGTGTGTTGGCCAAAATTCAGGCTGGTAACAGCATGACTGGTTGATATTTTTTTTTCACCTTTCCTGAGGTGTCTGGGAGGGGACAAGTAGCTTCCGGGCTTGGAGCAGTGGACAAGGTGAATTTCTGGGTTCCCCAAGTATTAGTACCTGGTTGGGCTCCCCATCTCTCCTGAGGACATGGACTCCTTTGAAGAGCTGATGAAACCCACAGGTCGCCTCCCCAGAAAAGTCACAAGTGTGTGCGTGAGCACACAACTTTTAGGGCTTAATTTCCAGGAATTTCAGACCCCTTGTTTGGGGATCCTTGGGGAATGGCAGCTCCAAAGCACCCTAAGCTTTCAGTGCCTTCCAGAGACAGTACCATCCCCCAGGGAGGGGGAGATGGGTGTGCAGGGATGTGTGGGGGACCCTCGTCCTCGCTCATGCACCTGAGCAGTCGCTTCCTTGCAGCTGTCTGGCCCTCCACCAGCCCCAGCCCCACCTGCCGGCCTCTACCTCAGGAGCTGTTTTTAACTCCAAACAGCTGCCTGTTGATTGCTAGAATGGGACATCTCCCCAGCCCACAGGGGCTCTGTCTCCCCGGGCCCTGGGGGCTCTTGAGGTTCCTAGGAGATTCCCACATAACTTCTCCTTCCCACCTGGGCCCTGGCGATTCCCTCCCTCCTTCCTGTGCTTTGGCCCTTTGGGATTTGGAGGGACCCTGGTGAACTGCGGTTCATTGCACATGGGGAAAGGGGCACCTGTCGCCTCCCCAGCAAAATGTCTTGAAAAGGTCACTAATGCCCCTGCCTCTGAGTCCTCTCTGCCCTTCTCTCTTAAACCCACCGAAGCTGCTTTTCAGGCCTGGGCCCCAGTCCCTGGACCTGGTGCATTGCGTCTTCTCTCGGCTCCCTCTTGCTGAGGCGCCTCCCTCCCGGCTCCTGCCCCCGGTCCAGCCTCCGATATCAGGGCATCCTGGGCTCAGTCCTCCGCGACACCCACGTGTATCCCTCCAGCCCAGACCTGTCTCTCAAACTCCATCCAGACTTATCTATCCAACGCTGCATTCACCAAGTCATCCCAACCTGACACACCCAGGGTGTTCCCCCAAAATGCTGTCCCCCAGTAGCCTTCTCAGGTGTGTCGAGGGCAATGCCAAGATGTGGTTGTTTGCACCCAAAACCTCGGGACCGTCCTTGACTCTGCTCCTTCTCCTGTACCCTGATAGAATAATCCAATAGAATCATCTAATTAATCTAAGCAATCTAATATATGTTGTTAATATACATAGAGTTCAGCTCCTTCTCTGCTGCTACACTGGTCCTGGCCACCATTGTCTTTGTCCTGAGCCGCTGCAGTAACCTCCTCACCATAGACAGTGGCCACTGTGATCCTTTAAAAATAGACTTAATCTCCCTCCCCTTGAGCGCAGCCTGCACTTACTGCGCTCGCTTCCTAAGAGCTCACAATAGGAACAGGAATTTACAAAGTAGCCTTACAGTGGAGAAACCTGGCAAACTGTGTCTCACCCAGCTGGCAGAGGTTCCCCTCGCCAGTGGTCAGGCAAGTTGACAGCGTGTGCCCGGATGGGATGCGATGGAGGGGCCCTTCTCCCTGTGGTCTTCCTGTCCCCAAACCCATAACCTCTGTCTAAGCAAGAGAAAAACATCAGACAAATCCAATTGAGGGACAGTCTACGAAGTCCCTGACCAGCACCCCCCAAAGCCGTCAAGGTCATCAGAAACAAGGCGCGTCTGAGAAACTGCCACAGGCTAAGGAGACGTGGTGTGGGAACAGCAAAGGACGTTAGGGAAAACTAGGGAACCGTGAACACCCCGCAGAGCGTGGTTAATAGTAACAGGCCCGTGTCGGTTCCCTAGTTGTGACGAACGTACGGTCGTACAAGATGTCAACAAAAGGGGAACCGGGGTGGTGGGGTGTCTGGGAACCCTTCGTTCTGTCTTTACAACTGGCCAGTGATCTAGAACTGTTCTAAAATAAAATGGTAACAACAAAACCCCAAAAGTCAGAGCCTGCAGTGTCAAACCCCCAGAGTGAAAGCCATCGTCCTTACAGAAGCTTACGAGAGTCCTGGGACCTGATCTTTGTTGCTTCTTGGGTCTTGCTCCATCACTTTCCGCCATGTGGCCTCAGTTCTGTTTCTCAGAACTGCCCTGTGGCCCCAACTACGGAACCTTGGGTCAGCTGACCTTGCCGCCCCCAAGGCCACACTCCAGGTAGCTCCTGGCTCCATCTTCCAGCCTCTGCTCTGTATCACCCCTCAGCAGGGGGTGTGGCCGCCTCCCTTATCTGGCACTGCAGCCTGCCCGATACCTCCCCCATCCCCAGACCCCCGACCCTGCCCGATGATTTTCGTTTTATTCGTATCACATATCGCTTCTAATGTGTTCGATCATTTACCTCTTTGTTGTTGTGATTATTGTCGTCTGTCCCTGCCAGAGTGTGAGCTCCCTGAGGGCAGCGATCTTTGTCTTAAGGGTTCCCTGGTGGGTCCCAATGCCCGGAACAGTGCCTGGTCCGTTCTGCACGGCTGTAGAGTGAATAACTGAGTGAATGTGGCTTGCCCTGCTCTCAGTCCAGGAAACACAAGATATTTCACAGTCCCGCCGGCCGAGGCACCCACGGATTAGCGAGGTCTCGTCTGTGCTCCCCGATGGCACTGCCTCCCGCTAGGGCCTGCTCACACCGACGCTGTCCTGGTGCAGAGGACAACTCTTCTCTTCCTCCTTGGAGACCTGGACGACGCTGCAAAGCCCTCTTGACCTCTCGTTGCCTACCCCTCTCATTCAGCACTTTCATCGGGAGTTGCCTCTTCTTGGGAACACGTCTCTCCCAGGGAACGTGGGACAAAGAGGCCACTCATGGAAAGAGTGTCGAATGAGTAAGGGAGGAAGAGACTGTCCCCGTGCCTGTCTAGCCACATGGTCTAGCCTCACGGCCTGGCTCAGAGACTTGAATGTTGGAGACGCTCAGAAAGCGCTCGCTGTTGGGCCATTCCTGTGCTCTCCACCTTGGAAGCCTTTGACCAGTTACTGCTCTGCTCACCATGCCGAGGGAGCCCTTCCCTCCGCGTGGGCTCCACCCAGCTCCCTCGTAGCCCTCCAGGCACTTCCCAAGTGAAGAACGCCGGAGTCTGTGACTAACAGAGCCCGTCCTACTTCGGTGATGTCCCCTGCCCTCTGCCATCTCAGGGCTCAAAGTCTAGACGCTGCACAGATGGAGCAGGCAGCAGCTTTCCACAAGCAAACAGACCTGGATTAGGACCTGATCTCACTGCTCACTGGCCGCGTCCCCTTGGATTTACGGCACCTCCTCGGGCGTCGTCTGCAAAGTGGAAACAGTGATTCCGCCTGTACCGCTGTCCGAGCGCTGGTGATGACGCAGAGGGAACGGCAGAGGCCTGGCCCGCGCCGAGTAGGTGGTAGCTGATATTTTCCTACCCCAAACCCCTCTCCCCAAAGCAGCTCCCCACCCCACCTCAGAAGGGGGGCTCCGTGGCCCCCCGAGGCCCTGTGACGGACGTCCGGCTTCCCCAGGGGGCTGCCTGTCACCCACGTCCCGGCCCCCTGCTGCTGCCTCTGCGAACCTCAGCCTTTCATCGCGAGTCTGTCCATGTTCGTCGAGGCGTGAAGCGAAGAGTAGTAACAAGAAACAAGCGTGATGAGCCCTCCAAGTGCCCTGCAACTAAGTAGGGTGTTCAGGAAGGAAAACCAACACAGCCCCGTCTCTTCTAATTAGATCTCATCAGCGCTTCGACAAGGTCGCCTCATTTTGTTTGTTTGGTATGAATGCATTTGTTTTTCTTATTTTCCTTAAAACACAAGAAGAAAAAAGCAAACTCCACAGTGCTCTGGGGTCCCGCTGGGCTGTCAGGGAAGTGGGGTGTCAACTGTCTCGGGCTCGGGGAGTCACGGGAGGCTGAGTCTCCAGGTGCAGAGAAGAGACTACGGATACGTCAGTCCCTCGACCAGCATTCTGCGCACCCGCTATGTGCCGAGGGCTGGTGATGCACACATGCGTTCGACCCGTTAGCGTGTGCTCAGTCGTGAGGAGCCCAGACACCCGGACAGGTCACCATGATGCGCGTGGTCAGTGTGTACAGACATGCCGGCTGTTGCCAGAGCTCAGAGGAGGGACAGGGAACTCGTCTAGGGTTAGGCAGCACGGAAGCCCTCCCGGGCGAGGTGATGCGGAGCTGGCTCTGGAGAGGAGTAGGAAAATCTGAGACAGGACTTATGGGTCACTCTTGCTGCCTCTGCTCAGCTGATGGCCCCGACGGCCTTCTCAAAGAGGCAGAGAACCCCCCATCTGAGACCCTCCTGGGCTGCAGCCTTCTTCCAGCCCATGTCCTGTGGTCAAGGCCAGACCCTCCGCCTGAGCCTGGATCCCGCCCTCACCTGCGCGGGTGCCCGATCTCACTGGCACCTTCACCCTCTGTCTCTGCCAAGTCCTCCCCGTCGGGGTGCCCTGCTAAGGCTCCACATCCCAGCGGTTTCCCTGGACCCTCTGGTCTCTCCCCTAGGTCTTTCCCTCCCTCCAGACCTCCTCACGATGCCACCTCCATTTGCCCCCACCCCTCACTGCCCTCCCACCCTCTCCCCTGCCCCCACCCGCCTCCGAAACTTCCCGGTCAAGGCTGCCTGCCCTCTCCGTGTCTCTGCACCTTCTAACGGCCTTGCCCTCTTGCCCGTAGCTGGCCTGCTCATTGCTGACCTCTCCTTTCTTCTTGGCTTTCAGAAGCCCGCAGGTCCTCCTGCCTCCCCAGCTCTCCTTCCTTCTGTTCTGGGGCCTCCTCCTCCTGCAGGGTCCACTAAATATGGGAGTTTGCCAGCACTCCCACCCCCGCCCCCCGTGGCTTTGGTTGCCGTCACCTGCCAGTCACCCACATCTGCTGCCAAAGTGGCTGTGACCAGCCCCAACCTCCTGGACCTTCCTCAGCACCGCCCCCCAGACTGAGCCCCCTTAGCTCTACACCCATATGCCTGTTGTCCCAGTGAGGGACCCACCTGTCGCCCAGTGTCTTGGGCTGAAATCTCAGAGTTACCCCCACACCCCCCACTTCTGCGCCCCTCATGCTGAGCTCCCGGAGTCTTGCGACAGTCTCCCAGCTGACTCCCTGCCTCAGCCCTGGAACCCAGCTGGACAAGGAACGGAGGTGGGAGGTCCCAAAGCAACTGCTTGTGCCCTTAAGCCAGCTGCCCACTGGCCTTTTGTGATGTCGTGTCGTGTGTTGTTGCAATGCTGTGTTTTGTGGGGGTGTCCCAAGCACCAGGTCCCTTCCCTGTCCCCTGTGCCTGCTTGGTCCTCCTGGTGGGGAGGTGAAGGACATGGGCGTGGTGTAGGGGCTGGCTCCGACCGGGCGTTCCTCTCCACGTTGCCTTCCCCCTCCCTGGAACGTGGGCTGTGAGTGCTGCGGTCCGCCCGGCTGGCAGGGCTGAATGGGGCCGTGTTCCCTCAGGAGAGTGTGTGTGAGCACGTTGTTTCCACGGACCCCCACCTGGAAACCGCTCCCGGCCTCACCCTGGAAAAAGACACTCCCGTGGCCAGGGAGGCTGACGTGTTGGCACTGCCCAGGGCGGGCGTTCCCTCCTTGCGGCACTCTCCAGGGGACCTGCTGCCCATTTAGCCCTGGGTACTGAGACAGGCATTGTCCTCCTGCCGGGTGACGTTGGTAGGTTCTGCCCTCCCTCCTCCCTCTCCCATCCTCCTCTCTTTGACACCTCTTTTCCAGAGCTGTTAAGAGGACACTCACTGTGACCACTGGCTTCTGTTCCCCCAGGAGGTGGCCCAGGTGGGGGACAGCCTCAGGGGATCCCATGTGCCAGGACCTGTGTTGTGGAAGGAGCCAGGCAGCCCCAGGTTGGAATCCCAGCCCTGCCACTCACATGCTGTGTGACCTCTGGCAACTTTCTTAACCTCTCTGAGCCTTGGTTTCCTCTTCTTTAAAGTGGGCCACCAATACTACCTCTCTAATAGGTGGTTTTAAGGAGAAGGGATAATGAGATGATGTTTGAAAAGTACCTAGTGCAGAACTACGAA
The DNA here is from genome assembly GCA_963575035.1 of Avahi laniger. Classification (NCBI taxonomy): domain Eukaryota; kingdom Metazoa; phylum Chordata; class Mammalia; order Primates; family Indriidae; genus Avahi; species Avahi laniger. The sequence continues at coordinate 28,756 of CAUYSK010098633.1, read as the reverse complement.
GCATTAAGTGGCTGCTGCCCTATTACAGATTCGGAGTCGGGGATGGGAGTGGCCGGGGCCCATGCTCCCTGCACACTGGGGAGGCCGTCCTGCCTGGTGTAGCATCCCGGGAACCCCAGAATGTACGTCATCTTGGGACCCAGGCGTGGCTGTGTTTCAGAGGAGAAAGGAGTCATCCCCCAAACTTAGCATGATAGGTGCCCAGAGAGGTTTAGAATCTTCTAGGAGAAAGGACCTTGGTGGTCAGTGTGAATCCTCCATTCAGAACAGGCAGTCCCTCTCCACACAGGGGGGCCTAGCCTCTGCCTGGACACCCTCTCGGACAGGAAGCTGCTTCTCTGCAAGGCAGGCCACCGCGTGGCTGGGCAGCAATGGTGGCTTCCAGGACACGCTTACATACCGTGCCCTGCCAACCCCTCACTCTCCATCAAATGGGGAGGCCTCCCAGAGCTGGGCCTGGGCTCTTTCACCTCTGCACCCCCTGGGGCCAGCACAAAGTGGTCTCAATGGTGGATTACTTTGCTCTCTGGGCAACACGTGACAATATCTGCAGACACTTTGGTTGTCACGACCTGCAGTGGTGAGGGGGTGTGGAGGGCTCTGGGCATCCAGTGGGTCTGGAGGCCAAGACCAGCGCTGAATACCCTACAGTGAGTATGTAGGACAGCCTCCACCACAAGGGCGATCCCACGAAACTGTCGGTGGTGCCGAGGTTGAGAAACCCTGCTTCAAACCCACATCCGTCCTTAAGGGCAGCGCCCAGACCCGAACACAGAATTCCCTGTGTGGGTTTGTTGGGATTTCAGAGACTGAGAGTGGGAAAAAGTCATCCAACTTCATTTCCATCTGGCATCCAAAAAAGGAGGATTTTGTAAGAGAACTCCATTAAAAAAAAAAAAATCTTAGATTTCTCTTTCTCGCATCATGGATTTCTTTATTAGCACCTACTAGGCGCCAGGCACTCTGCTAAGTGGGAGAGACTCCTAGGGACCGACTCAGAGACACGGAACCCCTGCCGAGGCCCCGTTATATGGCTGCATTTGCAGCTGGGGACACGGTGGCGGAAAACCAGCCCTGCCCTTACCGTGCTCAGCCCGGCCAGCCCTGGCTTCCCTCCCAACAGAGGGACCTGTGCTCCTTCCAGTCTCCGGACTCACAGAGGATCCTTGAGGCATGAGGTGGGGCTGTAAATTCCAGCCTCAGTTCTGTCACTGCCTTGTTTTTGTGACCTTGGGGTGAACCACTCCAACTTCTGGGCCTCAGTTTCCTAAACCTGCCCAACCCACCTGTGTCAGTTTCCTGTGCTGCCGCAACAAAGTTCTACAAACTGGCTGCTTTAGAAACACGATTCTGGAGTCCTGAAGTCCAACCTCAGGGTGTCGGTAGGGCTGGTTCCTTGGGCTCCCAGGGAGAATCTATTCCATGCCTCTTCCTCGCTGCGGGGCTGCCAGCCGTCCCTGGGGATCCCTGGCTTACAGATGCATCTCTCCGAACTCTGCCGCCATTGTCACTTGGCTGTCTTCCTGTGTCTCTGTGTCTCACGTCATCTTCTTTCTATGTGTGTGTCTGTGTCCAAATTACCCTCCTTTTAGAAGGACAGCATCATTGGATTAGGGCCCACCCTAATCCGCTATGACCTTGAACTTGATTACATCTGCAACAACCCTATTTCCAAATAAGGTCACATTCTGAGGTTCTGGGTAGATGTGATTGGGGGGACACTATTTAACACAGTACATAACCTCAAGGGGGTCAATGTGCTTAAACTCAGATCATTAATAATGGTGCGAGGTTTGAAGACCCCACGGCCTCTCTCAGGTGGTTACTGTGCACAGGGTCCCGGCCCCCAGACCCCGACACCCTGCTTTCTGTCCCCTGCTGGACCCAGACTGGCTTGGGCAGGGAGTGGAAAGCAGAGGAGTGAGCAGCCCCAGATTAGTGTCTGAGCTGCTTCAAGGACAGGCGAAGGGGACCCGTCGGGGAGTGGGGATGGGTCTGGCCGGCACTGGGGACAGGGACTGTGTGTTTTCACGACAATAAATGCCTGTTGATGGGCTGTGGTTTGCACCAGGGACTTGCTGCCAGATCGAGTTGTCCACATTGATTGGATGGCCACAAAACCCTGTCGCAGAGCAGGAGAGGAGCTGGGGGACTGCTTGATGGCCTGTCCCCACACTGCCCTGGGCATCCTCAGGGTCACTTGGGGAGTTAGGGGCCGAGTGACCAGAGCAAGTGAGGCTCTACTCTGGAGAGGCCCTGGGGTCCCTGGGTGGGACAGCTCTGACCCTGGGACCAAGGAGCTTCTCCCCTCCCCCTCCCCCTCTGTCTCCCTCTGTCCCTCCCCCTCTATCTCCCCCTCCCCCAGGGCAGACAGAAGCCAGGGTGGCCTGTTGGAAAGGCGTCCCATTTTTAATGAACAAATTACCGTCCTTGTTAGCAGCACGAACAGGGCTTTGGGGGATCAAGGGAGCCGGAGCTTGGGAAACAGCCACTAATTTAATGAAGAGGATGAATTCCAGATGTGGCCTCTGGCCCAGCAGACAGCTGCCGTCTCTGGGCTCCTGGAGAGAAATCCGGTGCTACCGGACAGGACCAAGGGTAAGGCGGAGCAGCAACGGCTGGAGAAGGCTGGGGCTGCCCAGGGCTCCGGCCACCTGGGGCCAGGGCCCCTCCTTGACCAGCACAAGACCCCTTGTCCCAAGAAACTCAGTATCTCCACGTGCTTGTGGGTGTCTATTTAGCAACCGCTGTTTGAGAAAACATGTAATGAACAGGGCTGCTCTGGATTCAGTGTCCCTTCTAAATGAATTTCTAGCTTATTAATTGCAATGGCAGCCACACACTTCTGACAAATAACCGCAGGTGCATGAGACATATCGATGCTGTCAGCAGACAGGGCTTGGCACCCACCTTCGCTGTAGGACAGCCCCCAGCCCGTGACAGCTCGGGAGCCCTGGGTGCCTGGGTTGGAGCCCACTGGCTCAGCTCTCTGGATGCCGGGAGCAGACTGGGCTCAGGCAGGGACTGTGATTTTATCCTGAGTCCCAGGAAGGAAAGGAAGGGCTCAGGGTGGAAGAATGGGTTCTGAGCTGTGCTTGCAGTGACAGAAATAAAGAAAAGTGGATTAACGTGTGTTCCCCTCCCCCTCCCCCCACCTCCCTTGCTTCCTTCTTCCTCCTTCCTTCCTTTTCCTCCCTCTTTCCTCCCTCCCTCCTACATCCCTTCCTTCCTCCTCTGCACACACCTATTAAGCACTGCTAGAGACACATCACTGGGCCAGGCCCACTGGGCAGGACACAACGATGAAAAACGTCCGGTCTTAGCGTTCTCCAAGCTCTGAGACTTCAGTTGGAAAAACAAGCAAAGGGGTGGTTCCTTCTGGGAGGGTGGTATTAATATTGTCCCGCTTGCTCCTTAACTACAGACTCTGTTTTCAGCTGTCTCGTCTGTTGGGGAGCTATCTAAAATTTTATTTAAAGAAAGCATTCTACTCCTTAAAGAACAAGCAAAACAGGCTGGAACCACTGGTACCTAATCCACTTATCTTATTGTATGAATGGAAACAGAAAGTCAGAGAGGTGCCGTGACTTACCCAAGGTCTTGCCGCTCACAGGCAGTGCCAGGCCCCGGCCAGAACCCAGGTCTCCGCACCACCCTATCCAGGGCCCCTCCCACCTTCTCCTGCAGGTGTGGACTTCGGGGCTGTCCTCGGAGGCAGATCCGCTGCTCCTGGCAGGACCCCTTGGATTCCCTGGGAAGGAAGAGGCCAGCGATCCACGTTCTGCCCGGTGCCTCTCACTTAACGGGCAGCTTCGTCTCCTGGAGGATCCTTTGCCGACAGTGATGGGTTTCAAGTGGGTCTGGTTTAGCAAGTGGTTTCTATAAAGAGCAGAGCTGCATCCCCTGGGAGCACGAGCTGGGTGGCGGGCGGAGGGGGGGCGCCAGGGGAGCCAGGCGCTGTCTGTGTCATGGATTTTATCGACTCGTAAACAAGGCTGGAGAATAAACAATTAAAATTGGCTGATGCATGCGGCTGCCTCAGCCAGCTGCCTGTCAGGGAGGCCTGTGCCGCCCGAGCTGCCCCGCACGGGCCTGGCACAGCTGCTCTCGGCCCCTGGCTGAGTGACCTGACCCAGGAGGGCAGGGGGTGAGGTCTAGGGCTCACTCACCCCCCAGTCTCCCAACCCCGGCAAGCTGCCTCTGAGTCCGCCAGACTCCTTGCACTCCTCGTATGCTTAGACGGTGGCCAGTGGAGGGGCAGGGGTCCCCACCCTCCGCCTGGGGAGATGTGATGGGACAGTCCTCACTCGGCCACCAGCTAGCTACGTGACCTCAGAGTAACGACCCAAACCCTCCGAGCCTGAGCTTCCTCATCTGTGGAACTGGGAAGAGAATGCTTACCCTGCGAGGGGGATCCTGAAACCTAAATAGAATAGCAAGTGCAACAGCGCAGGAAGAAAACTCCTGTTAACACGCATCCGTAAGGATGAGGGAGGTTGGAAGAAGGCTGGCATTTGATGAGTCCTGAGAGCTGGGGCGAGAGGCACAGCTGTGACATTTATGCTTCCGTCAATTCTACACAACATGCCATGCCATCTCTCCAGGTCACCAGTTGGAGTGGGGACGGGGACCAAGGTGTGCTGACACTTCATCCTGCTCACTGACCAATACGCCAGGCTGCCTTTTCATGTTGGCCCCCACGGCCTGCACACTCACCCTGTGGGTCCCCTCTCTGGGGTCCCTTTCCTCATATGGCCCAGAGGTTCTGTTCCCATGCTGCCAGGACCCGAGGCTGGTAGGCTTCCCCCTGTGCGTGTCCCTGCCCGGGACAGGCCAAGTGTGTTCGGACAGACAGGAGGGGGTCTTGGGGCCAGAAGACTGGGAGAGCCTCCATGCGGTGGCCCCACTGTATCCCCCCACGGCCTGGATCTCTGATTCCTGTGATACCATGTCTGAAGGGCTTCCCGTCAGCCACCTGGGTTGTGTCTGCCGCACCCTCGGGCTGCTTAGCAGCGGGTCCTGGCCAGCAGGGAGCCCGACAGGATGGGGCCTGCCCTCCCCAGCTCCCCAGCCCCTTGCCGCCCTTCTGGCTGTGTCCACGCATTCCAGGGAGGACGGGCCCTTGCCAGGGCCTGCGGACACCAGGCCTGAACTAACGCTGCCCCCACCAGGCCCTCCTCCAAACTCCCTGCACCCCAGCTTCCTGCCTGCCCCTGGGGCTGTGGCCAGCAGCTGGGGCCATCTGGGGCTGGCCTGGGCGCCAGGCCGCCTTCCCATGACCCCATGCCTCCCTAGGAGGCCGCTGTTGGTGCTGGCCATTCCAGGCAAGGAGACAGCTTTTCTTCTAATGACCCCCTGAGGCTGCCCTGGGTGACATCCTTATGGCAGGCAGCTCCTCTGGGCCACCAGGGCCCATGGTCACATGCAGACCTGAGAGCCACACACATGGCTGTGTGGGAGGCTGGTGCTGTGCAAGGCCTCTGGGTGGCACAGGGGCCTCCTTCCCGGGCCTGGGCACACTCTCAGTCAGAGCCGAGGACGAGAGAGTCACGCAGCCAATGGCGTTAATAATCCGCAGCGACTCCCCTGTTTCTACATCTGGCACACACAGGGCTGCGCTCGCTGCACACGCTGCCCCTCGCCCCGGCTGGCGCCTCCCCCCTCCCGCGCCCCTTCCTACTCCCGGCCTTCGGCCTTCGCTCGCTGTGGATCCACTGGTTCAGCAGAGGCTCGTAGGACACCCGCCATTTCAGGCGTGCCTGCTAGAAGCTGAGGGCAGGGTTGGGTCAACAGCAACAGGCCAGAGTCTCTGTTCTCAGGGCCTTGATGTTCTGGTCGGGGCGACACCCAACAGAGTAGACAAGTCGAATCTGTATGTCAGATGCTGATGAGTGCTGGGGGGAAGGAGAAGGCAGGCAGAAGGACAGGGCCTGCTGCGTGTGTGTGCGTGTGCACTGTGTGTATGTGTGTATGTGTATGCGTGTATGTGTGTGTGGGCGTTTATCCATCCTAGGGTGGGCAGGGAGACTGACTGGCACAGCAACCAGAGTGCTGGGACCCCAACTTGCTTCTGTACTTACCCAACATTCTCTCTCCGCACCCACCCCCCACCTTCCAGTGGCACAGCCAAGTTCTTGCCTCTAGGGTCTTACGAAGCAGCATCTGGGGAGGGGAGGACGTCTTTATGCCCAGGGGAAGGGCTGCCTTCGGGCGTCCAATCTAGAACTATCTGAAGACACGAGGCTCAGGCCCTCGGCTGCAGTGGTGCAAAGACCACTGCCCCAGCCTCAGGTGCTGGGGTGCGGAGCTGTCCAGCAGCTGACCTCCCCTAGAGCCCACCGGTTGCCATCCTCAGAGTCTGCCAGCTGGGCCCCAGGGGTTGGGGAGGTTTAATATGAGTAGGTTTGGGGAGGTGGCTTTTGAGATGGAAAAAATATTAGATAGACCTGGATTGGAATCCCAAACATATCTGTAAGCTACGGGACTGTTTTCTTAACCTCCAAGCCTCTGTTTTTCCTTCTGTTAATGGGGATGTTGAAACCTGCCACGTAAGCACCCTGTGGGGAGTAAAGGAGATAATGCAAGCAAAGTGACCAGGACAGATCCAGCCGCACGGGCTGTGCTCAGAGAAGGAGGGACGTTGAGATAGGGCTGGGGAGGGGAAGGGAAGGGACAGGGACAAAAGGAGAAGAGGGCTGAGGACCTGGGGCCAGCTCCGAGCCCTCACTGTGCCCCCTCTGAACCTGCCCCCGGAGGGTGCCAGGAGGAGTGAGGCTGGCCACCTGCCCTTGTCACGTGCCTAGACGCCTGTGCTATTTAATAGCCACTTTCAGCCATGTCTTCTGGAAGCCTCTGCCTAATCCAGTTAACACAGCCCATGATCCGATTACTGCGTGTTAAGAAACCCCAAATCTGATCAGTAGGCATCATATGAGTGGCACGGGGTGGGGGCTGCTGCAGAGAAGGGGTTCAACTTTGGGCGCCATCTCCTCCCTCCCCTGAGGGCTCTGGCCCTTCCAGGCTGAATATCCTGCCTCTGGGTCCAGAGCTGCCTGGCTTACCCCAGGCCCCTGAGCACATGCCTCACGGCCTCTGGGGAACCCTCTCCCCCGACATCCCCACACGCCCCCGCTGTAGTGGTTCCTTTGGGTGGAGCTGCCTGCGCAGGAAGGAGGAAAGTTACTCTTGTGGCCAGGACTGGGTGGGGAACAGATGCTGAGGTTCCCTTTCTTTGTGCTACCCCCAAAAATGTTGGGTTTTAGAGGTGCCCCTCAGGAGCAGCTCCGGATCCAGGGCTGGCAGAGGGACCCATGGCGCCCCCCATCTGCGCTGGAACAGCCCCAGGTGGCACGCATGGATGTGGGCAGAGGACAAGGATGGAGGCACCCAGCCCACCAAGGGAGAGGAGGAGGGGGGACAGTCGTGCTGTGCACTTAGGAAAGCCCCCCCACGCCCTCCCTGGGCCTCCTGAACGCCAAGTGTACAGTGAACAGGCTGAACCCTCAGCGTTCTTCCCACGTGGCTCTGGGGTGATCCTGTGACTCCACCGTGCTGGGGACATCCCCATGTTGCAAACACAGCATTACTGGGGTGAGCTGAGGTTAACACCCCAGAATGTGCTTGGGAGACGGGCATGTGGACCAAGCCATGCACCCGTGACCCTTTGGTGCCATCAATGCCCCAGAGTGCCTGGTGTCGCGCATGGTGGGCACAGTAGGCCTCCCTGGACATTCGTGTCCTCATAAGAGAGGGGGAGAACCTGGAAGCTTCCAGGGTGGGCCTGCTGGTCCGGTCTCCACCCCTGTCATCTGTGCATCCTCGGCCAGCCTCCTTCGATCCCTGCCTTCTCTTCCCTTCTTCCTGCCTCAGGCTTGGCTCAGGGTGACAGCTCCTAGTATGTCCCAGTTAGACTCCAGACAGCCACATTTCTGGAAGCCAGCTAACCATGCAGGGAGCTGGCAGGGACAGATGGCTGGAAGCACTGCCGGGGGTATGGGAGGAGGTCATGGCAACCTCCATGCAGTTGGCCTGCTTGAAAAATAAAAAAGCACAGACCCTTTCCTTCCAACCCTTCCTCTTTGGCTGGGTTCCTGCTCCATTTTGATCATTTTAATTTTTATTATCCGGATAAAATCTGCTCTCACACATTCTAATCATACCGATGTAACCCTGCCGGCAGGTGCAGCTCCGCCACATGCAGCCAGCCTCCAATTACGGCGCGATGAGGGGTGGAGGGACCTGGATCATTCCAGGCAGTGGATGGAGCCAGGCTCACGGAGGCTTGGCTGAGGACCACGCACGTGATGCTCGTTCCCAGTTGTGGATTTCCCTTCCTTTTTGTGTTGGGGGCCCCTTGTAGACAAGTTGCAGTTCCCCAAATGCATTCTTACTGACACATCAAGGCAGGAGCCTGCCATCAGCATCAGGTTTTTAAGTGGAAAGGGGCCACGGAGGTCAACTCCCTTCTGTTGCAGGTGAGGGACTGAGATACATTGACAGCAGGAACCCTGTGTCCCCAGCCAGGCCAGGTTTGCTTCTGGTCACCTTTGACCCCTAATTGAACCTCCAGTGCATTCACTGCCTGGTCCTTCGCACCTTTTCAGAGCCTGGCGCCTCCCCCGACCCTGTAGGCCTGACAGCTGCGATGGCTTCCCTCAGGCACTACCCCACTGCACGGCCCGGCAGCCTCCCCAGCGCTCGGTCACATGCCCATGTTAGAGGGACCCCAGCGTCCTGGTGTCTTCCTGTGCCTTTCTCCATGCCATGTGCTGGTTCCTGTGCACCCGGCATCGGCAGGGGACAGGGTGCCAGGTGTGAGACAGGACGCCCAGGTAGTTTGAATCTCATCTTAACATTCATCTTCTGGCATCTGCGTGCCCCAGTCTGCAGGTCTGTTCTGCACATCCCGCAGGTTTACGGCCTTGAGTCTCAAGGGAGGTTCAGATTTAACTGGGTGTCCTGTGTTTGCACTTGGCTAAAACCGGCTACCCCACCGTGGAGCCCAAGAGGAGCGTGAGACATCAGAGGATGGTGACTGGAAGCCCTAACGCGACACCCTGAGCCACCGCTGCTCCCCTGTAGACATCCCAACCTCAGCGGGCCCCTCCCTGCGCTCTAGATGCACGCTCCAGAGCGGGAGCCCTAAGAACCAGCTGCCACCAGGCACACACTTGCTCACCAGGTGTTCTCCACGAGGACGGACACATTGGCGGAGCCACCCCTGGGCCCTCCGGCCTCTGAGATTTAGCATCTCTGATCTGTGTTTCTCCAGGTCTGCGTCATTGGGATCCCCACGTCTAGCAGCCCGGGGTCCGAAGGAGCAGCCCTGGGTCTGGCGAGGCAGTGTGGGCGTTCAGCGCCAGGGGTGGCGCAGGGGCTTGGCTCGCGTTCCCGGCGGTGGGCAAGGCCAGCTTTGAGTCGCTGGCGTGTTTCTCACGGGACACTCAGGCTTTCAAGCATGGTCTCCAGCATGAGAAGGAGATGCGGTTGCCTGGCCCCGTCAGTTCTCACGTGTCCCTGGTGCTCAGTCGCACTGGCACACGCCTGGATACCGTCACAGCCTCCGAACCAGCCTCCCGATGCAGCCTCCCCTCTGCACCCCTCCCTCAGACAGCTGCTCCCTTCCTGTCTTGCTGAATGTCCTCGTTTCTCAGACACCTCCCCGTTCTCAAAGGCCCTCACCGGCTCCCTGTTTCCCGTTGAGTCAAGACTTCGATTCTGCTTAAGGGTTTCAGAGGCAGCCTTGAGGAGTCTGTCACCCACCAGCTGTATCCTTGTATCCTTTCTGGCCACCTGGACGCCCCTGGTCCTGTGGCCATTGGAAGGAGGCCACATCCTGGAAAGGAGTGGACACGTTGGCAGATATTTCCGGCTGGCAGCTGCCTGCTTTCTCTTTAAGGCTCTACCATTTTCAGTCCTTTTTCAGTTCACCTGATTACGGCAAGGACAAAGACGTAATTAGGTGCTAATGACACTTAGCACCTCTGTAACACCTGCTAATCTGCAGTGGCTCTGCGGGACTGCTCAGATCCAAGCCTGCTGCTCTGCTCCTGCTGCCTGGGGAGGAGGCTTATTGCTCTTCCGTCCACCCTGGCCCATTCCACACACCGCTCCGTTCCTAGCCTCCAACGACCAGCACCCTCCCTGCCTCAGGGCCAGCCGCAGCGGTGTGGCGTAGGAGTGGCGTGCGGACGAGTGAATGCTGGGTGCTTTCCCACGGCTTCTCTTTCTATCCCTATCCAATGCTGTGGGGCCAGTGATGGTGTCCCCTCTTTGCAGATTAGGAAACTGAGGCTTGTGGAGTAAATGATTTGGCCAAGCCTCGAGCCACTGGCTGTGAGGGAGCAGGCTTCAGAGCCGGGAAGGCCATGTGCCTTGTCTGCGTTTCGCTGGCTTCTTTTCTCAGCTCTGCAAATCTGCTCCACACCTGAAAGCCCAGCTCTCCTGCAGGGTCACCCTCATCCCCATTCGGTTTCTCCAAATGCTATACACCCCTACAGCTCCGCACCCCGGGAGAGACCACACAAGACGCCGCCTTGTCCTTCAGGGCTGTGTGTGTCTGTGTGCGTGTGTGCGTGCATGCGTGCGCTCACGTGCGTTACTCGCTCCAGGGTGGAGCCTGAATCGCTTGCGTCCTGGAACGGGACCATCACACAGCGGAGCAGTCGGCTTAGAGAAGAGCGTGTTGTCGGTACTGACCGAACAGAACGAGCGAGTGGGGGATGCGATGCTGGTATTTTCCCTTTCTTGCTTAAACAGATCATTTAATAACCGCCGAGTCTCTTGACATGACAAGGTCAAGTGTGTGGCGGCACAGGGAGGACCCCGGCTCTGGCCTCAGTTGCTCTGGGGTGCTCCCCTGCCCTGCCAATCGCTAGCTGAGGCCTTGGGTGAGTCGCTTGTTATGCCGCAGGTGTCTGGCCCCTTCTGTAAAGTGGGCCATCAGGAGGGGGCCCCGCTCTCAGGGGTGTCGGGGAACTGAAGTGGGTTGAGGTGCGTTCAGCACCTACAGCACGCAGAGGAGGGCTCCCTGCGTCTCCCCTGCGGCCCCAAAGCTCCTGCATTGAACATCTCCCCTGGAATTGTGTGACCCCGGCCCGTGCTACAGCAAGATTTTTCAGGCTTAGTGCTATTGACACTTCGGGCCAGATAATTTCTCTGGGGTGGGGACTGTCCTGTGCATTGTGGGACATTTCACAGCTTCCCTGGCCCCCACCCACTAGATGTCAGTTGTCATGACCCAAAATGCCTCCAGACATTGTCAAATGTCCCCTGGGGGCCAAAATCACTCCTGGTGAGAACCACTGACCTAGAGCAGTGGTTCTCAAACTTGAGTGTGCATGATGCAAAGGGCCCAGAGTAGTGCCTGGAAGGCTCATACAAACACAAACCGCCAGCTCCTCCCCCAGAATTTCCGATTCATCAGGTTTGGGACAGGCCCCAGAATTTGCATTTCTACCGAGTTCCCGGACGCTGCTGCTCCAGCTGTTCCAAGGACCCCGCCTTCAGAACTGCTGGGCGAGAGCCTTGTGGGCTTCGGGGTGGTGAGGTGGGGAGAGGACGGGGCGCGTTTCTTAGCGAGATGCCTCCCTGAGGGTGTGAAGAACGATAAACTTGAAGATTTTGCAGTAAACAAAACCTCAGACTCAAAATGCAGCGAGAAGACCTTGAGAAGAAAGCGGCTGCGTGCTTAGGAAAGTGGAAGCTAATTCCGTGACATTCTGTGAGCCTCAGAGAGGTCGGACTGAGGGTCAGATGAGCACAGAGAGGGCTGTGTGCCCAGGAGCAAGGGCCAGGGTGCTGGGACCCAGACAGCGAGGCACAGCTCCCGGAGGCCGCAAAGAGCCGGGAGAGGCCGTGGCACTCGGCTCTGAATGAGAAGGTGACTCTGAAGTGCTCTGGGGTCCCGTCTCTCGTACGAATGAGCCTGCGCCAGGGCACGAGCCACTGCGCAAGTGACAGAGATAGCGTGCGGGGCTGGGCCTCAGGCTCCCTACGGCCGAAGGGAAATGGGAGACTCTTAGCTGCTAAGCAGGATGATGATGTGGGGTGACCCGGGAGAGAGGCGTGCCAGGGACACCCCGGGTGGTGACGGCTAAAAGTTACTTGGTGGCAGCAGCGAGGCTGGCAGTTGGCTCTGCCCTGGTCTGTCTGGGGGCACAGAGAGCTCCTGGCTCCCCCTTGGTCCTGGGGCTCGTGGACATACACTGGGGTGGGCCTTTACAGGCCAGGAGGAGGGGCGGGCTGAGCCGAGCTTGCCCGGAGGACCTAGGAAGGGGACCCCAGGCTTCGGGGCCTGCAGAGGGAATTCCAAGAGCGTGGAATTGGAGTCTGAGACTGTCTCCAGGCTCTGCCAGTTGGTAGCTGGACAGATAATCTTGGACAGGTCACTTAGGGGAAGATCTCTACCCTGTGCAGCAACCACGGGCCAGGCACTACACTGGGCCCTTTGCATGTGACATTTTATCCCGTTCTCACTTCAGAGCTGCTGGAGGCATTACATGCCCCTCTTGGACAGACAAAGAAACTGAGGGTCATAATGGCAGCTAGAAAGTAGCAGAAATTCCATCCACACCTGACTCTAAAGAACGCAATATGCTTAGTTTTTCCATCTCTAGAATGGAGTTCATACTCCCAAGCGATTCCTTCATAGAGCTGTCCTGAGAATCAGATGGGATAACATATGTGACAGGCATTATAATGCCGGAGATTGTCATCATGACAACTAAACTGCTGAGCCCTCAGGTTTAAAGAGCCAGACGTGCTCCACCTCCAAACATCAGGGGAGGCGGTTCAGTCAACCCAGCTGGTCCCCCAGGGATCTGGTTCTGGGGCTCAAGTTGGGGTGACCCAACAGGTTCCCACCCACCCCACACAGCCCGCCGAAGCATCAGAAATTAAATCTCACGGCTGGGTGCACAGAGATACCAATTCGAGCTCCGTGTGTTTATGGCTCGAGGAGGAGATAAGATTTGATTAAGAAGACCGCTATTAATTTATGGCAAGTACACTGGCGCTAAGGGAGAGGCTGCTTTTAATTAATAGCCAGAAGGAATTTACGCTCTTGGTCTCAGCTAGGGGGAGGGGGTGGAAGGAGGAGGCGAGCGGAGCCACGTGAGTGATGTGGATGGATTGATCCCGCCACACTCAGCCTTCCTGTTGGAGAGAATATAAATAAATAAAAGACGGCAGGAAGCAGGGAAGCGGTCCAGTCCGGGAGAACGGCAGGTGGGCTGGGAGAGCCAGGCAGGGGGAGGAGGGGGACAGGGACAGGGAGGGCTAACACTTCATGGAGCGCTTGCTGTATACCAGGCCTCAGGCTCAACTCTTTGCAGGGATCACCCGCATTAGCCCTTACGGCAGCCCCAGGAAGCAGGTAGAACATCACTTTGGAAGAACAGGACAAGCATGGCGTAAGAAATGCAGAGATCCCCAAAGGGTGTCTGGTGACTGGCGAGGCTCCCCTCACCCCCCGCCAACAATCGATCTTAACTTGCCAACATCTGTTTCTTGTCCCTTTGCCGGGACATCCTATACACACACACACACACACACACGTGTATACACACATATATGTATACATACAGACACACACACACATATATGAGTCTACAAGGAGTCCCGCATGTGGGTGTGTGCATTTAATGTAAACGATATCATTCTATATGTCATTCCAGTCTTATCCTTATTTTAAAGTCATGGAAGTTGGGGCTCAGAGAGTTCTAGTGACTTTCCCAGGGTCACACAGTTCCTAAGTGGAGGAGCCCCATTTCCAAACCTCCTACTTGGCTCCTGAGCCCCTGGTCATCACAGTCGCCCACTGCCGGCTCACACGGAGAGCTGCAGCCAGGTGTGGGGGATGGGCTCCCGGGACAGGAGGAGCACAGGAGGCCTGGTGGAGGGCCAGATGGGCACACAGGGCCTGGCTGTGGCGGTCTGTTTGGGATGTGCCCTGGGCGTGCTCTGATGACTGTCTGGCCTCCCCCACACCAAGCTTCTAACAGTCATGTATTCTGAGATCCAAAAGGAACCTGAGAGACTCTCTAGTGAGTGCGACTCAGAGTGTGGTCCACATATCAGCAGCGCCAGCATCGACCGACTTGGGACCAACTGAATCAGCAGAGCTGGGGACGGGCCCAGGAATCTGTTTCTAACAAACCCTCTGGGAGATTCCTGTTCGCATTAGCTTGAGAAGCACTAACGACATTCATTTCACAGACAGGGAAACCGAGGCTGAGAAAGAGCTCCTGAGTTGTCCAAGGGCACACTGCCTGATGGCAGAGGAGAGGGCTGGCCTTGGACAGGCTCCTGATTCCAGCCCAATGCCCTTGTCACTGAATCACTCTAAACTCTGCCACCCACAATGGGAAGTACATGGCAGAAGGGAAAGAGAATGCATTCTGAATCAGACAGATCTGGGTTCAGATCCTGGCTCTGCCTCCAGCTGTGTGACCCTAGGCAAGTTACTTAACCTCTCTGAGCTTCAGTTCCTCACATCTCCACCTGCCTTGCCGGGTGGCTGAGTAGCCTGAGTGAACTGGCACTCATCGGCGTGCTGGCGTGTGGACGGTGAGGGGCCAGTGTTGGGTCCCTGCTCTCTGACTTCCCCATGGGGGAGAGTGGGACCAAGTGCCTGAGCAGAGTGTGGCCCCTCCTCCATCCCCTCCTCCTCCAGCCTTTAATCTTCCATCCGACGCTGGTTTCTAATCAGCAGCGACCACAGAAGAGTAGCCATCAGCATCTGTCACCTGTAACAAACCAGCAGGCTTCGACCTCTGAGTCTTCCTCTTCTAAATCACCCTCTCCTCCTCGGCTGCAGAGGGCCGGGGACACGGTGGCGGGAGAGGCAGGGAAGCCCCGCAGGCACAGAGTCGGAGGGTAGAAGCAGAGCTGGGAGACCCTACTGGAATGTGGAGTCTGACCCTTGCATTTGATAGCTGAGGAAACTGAGGCTCAGAGGAGGACATGCTCTGCCCAGGCTCACCCTGTAAGTCAGTGACGGAGCCAGGAGTCACCATCCCAGCCCTGGACCTTCATCTGCAGCTCAGGGCACCTGATCCAGCACCTGGTAACCAAAGGTGCTCCAACTACTCGTTGGGACTGATTCTGTCCGAAGCCTCATGCAGGGGAGACCAGGACAGTGCTCAGCCCCATCCTCAGAGCCAGCTGTTGCCCTCTTTGGGAGAAGGGAGGACAGATCCTCGTGGGCATCGGGGCACTCAGGTCTGGAAAGTGCTAGCAGGATCACCCCCACCCAAGTCTTTTCTACTGAGAGCAACAACCTCCTTGGAAAAGACAGCACCGAGTGTGGCTGCGGCGGAAGCTTCCCCCCTTCGTGGCCCTGGCCAGCCCTGTGGGACCCCACCCACACCCCATCCCGGAGTAGGAGAAGGCCCACAAGGGAGGCTGGGTCCCCAGCAGCCAGCTGCCCATGTTGGCCAATGTGCAGGACACAGCCAGGAGGTGTTTTTCTGGTTTGGGGTGCCTGCCGGGCAGGGAGCTGGAGACATGCCCTCCCCTCTCCCATCTGCGCTGGCCGGCTGTGGGGGGCTGCAGCCCTTTCTTCCCGAGAACCCGCCTCCCCCAACCCCAACCGTCCTCCTCCAACCAAGCCTTTCCAGGTGGGCTCTGTGGCCAGTGTCCTGGCATTAGAAGTCAAAATTGGCATGTAGATGGGGACCAATCCCCTGTGGCAGGCAGCCTGGCACACAGGCCATGGGCATGCCTGGCCCTAACACCGTCTCCTGCCCTGTGCCTGCCACGCACGCGGTCACACCTGAGCCTGAGTGGCGGACAGACGGTGAGTGGGCAGCTCTCATCCCTGCACCTCCCCGCAGGCGGCATCCGGGCAAGCCCAGGCGCTCACTTGTTTGTGAGCAGGGGTGAGGGCCAGGGACCATCATCACAGCCAGAGCACACCACACAGGGCGCCCTTCTAACTTTGCTCCCCAGTCCTTGAGGTTTGGGGGACAGCAGCCTACTGAGCGGGGGACAGTTGCTGAGAGCCCCCCTGCCTCTTTGTTTTGGGGGCAGCTGGCCATGTCTTGGAGTGGGAATGAGGTGCATGACAGAGAGGCAGGACTGTTCCAGAAGAAGGAGGAGCGACACTCCCATAGCAGACCCCCCAGCCCTCCCCAGCAGCCCAAAGTGCTCACTCAAGTGGGAGGAAAGACGGCAGGTTCCTGCTGGTGTGCATTGTAGAGTCTACACGCGTCAGGGCTTGTCCTTGACATTCACTCCTTCATCCCGCGGACATTTATTAAGTGTCTACTGCATGCTAAGAAGACAGCACTGGGCAAGAAGCCATGGTGTGCTTTCAGGGAGCATTCAGTCAAGAGGGAGAGAGAAACGCTAGATTACAAATTGTTTGGTTAGCACAGTGGTTGTGCTAAGGCAAGTTACAGGATTCTGTGAAAATATTGAACAGAGGTCTGTGACCTACATGGAGGGTCAGGGAGGGCTTCCCAAAGGAGACAACATTTAAACTGACCCCTAAAGGATGTATAGGAGTTAGTAGACAAAGAGGTAAGGACTGAGTTTCCTGGAGAGGAGACAGAATGCGTAAAGGTCCTGGGGCAGGCAGGAGGGAGCTTGCCATATTTGAGGGACTGAAAGGAAGTTGGTGGGGGAGCATGTCTCAGCCCAAGGAGCTCACAGAGCGGGGAAGGGCAGGGAAGCAGGCTGATGAGACCTGAGCCCACCTGACCACACTTCTGCTCACAGAGGTGAGAGTGCAGTGCTGTGGGCCGAATGGAATCTTCTGGAAGGCTCCTGGGAGGACAGATCTAGAGCCTATGTCTGAAGGGCTGAAGGGGGACACCCAGGAGGGGAGGGGATTCTGTTCCCTTCCTGAGGGCCTGCTGCGTAAGTGGGGAGAGTGAAGGTTCCTCCCTGCTCTGCGGCTGCCCAGGCAGGGTCAGGACCGGGCAGGCAGGAGAGCCGGGCCCTTCCCGCGAGGCTGGCCCCTCGGTTATCACACTCTTTTTCTGACTAGGAGGCTAGTGGGGCTTCTGCATTATTAATAGTGACACATAGTAAACATTTTGATAATTGTCACAGCCACAGGCTCTGAGATTCAGCACCAGCTGTTGCCAGCAAGACAAAAACCCGCAAAATGCTGGTGCCTGTGTGGCACGGACCCCCAAACCCTGTGCCCACACTGCGCACACCCCACTCCCTGCCTCGTTTCTTCTTTCCCCCATAGATCAGATACTGCCCCTGCTCAGCCCAGAGTGGGTGCTCAGTAGTCGAGAGGAGGGTCTCTCCCCACCTGCCCCCATCCCAGCCTCAGGTCACGGCCTGGGTGGGGCAGGGAGAATCAGGACAGAG
The DNA here is from genome assembly GCA_963575035.1 of Avahi laniger. Lineage (NCBI taxonomy): Eukaryota > Metazoa > Chordata > Mammalia > Primates > Indriidae > Avahi > Avahi laniger. Next base: position 11,428 of record CAUYSK010098633.1, on the reverse strand, counting down.
CCCAGGCTCCAGGACAGGGTGCTCCTGCGCTGCCCCCGAGGAAGAGGGTGGGCCATGCAGTGCCCCTAAATAGGCTGGGCCACCCTCGGGTGGCTTCACCAGTGGCTGCCCTCCCCACTCCCCAAATAACAGTCCCCCACCCCACTGAGGGGACTCGCTGCACTCAGGGTGACCAGGCTGTCTGAGAGAGGCCCTGACTCAGGTGGGGACAGACGGTAGAAGAGGGGCCTCTTCCTCGAGGTGTCCTTTGATGAAGGCCCCTGCAAGGCTGGCATTCCGGGAGTGAGTGGAGGAGAGACGGGGTGGCTGGCGGCTTGTCCGGGGAGCGCCGACCAATGAACTGCCGTCACTCTGCAAGGGGAGGCCACAGTGCAGTGCCCACAGCCATCCGAGCCTGGAAGAGCAACTGGAAGGCGATGGCGTGCGCGTCGGAGCGCAGCAGGGTCTGCGGGTGTGTGGACCCCAGACTGAGACACTCCACAGGCCGGAACGAAGGTGATGTGAGGGGGCGGGAACCTCCGGGAGGTTCAAGAAATCCGTCAGAGGGAGGGACTCCTTAGCAGCAGTTTCCGGGGAGTGGAGGTGAGCTTTTCCTAGGTTTGACGTGCACTGGCTGCGTGGTTTGCAGAGGCCGGTGGAAAGTGCGCATGCGGGGCTCGCGTTTGAGAAGCAGGCAGACGTGCTGTGCAAAGACACAGGTTGAACATCCCAAATCTAAAGTCCAAAACGCTCTAGCGAGCATTTTCTTTGAACGTCACGTTGGCACTCAAAAGGTTTTGGATGTTGGAGCATTCCAGATTTCAGATTTTGAGATTTAGGATGTTCAACTGGTAAATATATAATCCAAATATTCGAAAACCTGAAAAAAATCCCAAATCTGGAACACTGCTGGTCCCAAGCATTTTGGAGAAGGGATACCCAGCTTGTACTAAAATGTCAGGCTTTCTCCTTCCCCGCGTAGCTCCTCTGCTCTCACGAATGTGCCATTGTTCCTATGCACTTCACTGACAAAGCACAAGTTCAAAGATAAAAGCACGAAGAATTTCAAGACGGCAACAGCAAAGCATTTAACCGAGCATGGTCCTTCTGAGCTTGGGGCCCTGGGTGACTGCATGGGTCTCATGTCTGTGAAGTCGGCCCTGGGCCGGGTCAGTGTGAAGCCCGGGGTTCCACAGAAGCCAGTGGTGGCCGAGAAGACTGTCACTGCGAGGGAGGGGACAGCCCCGGTACCTGCTCAGGGTACAGCACTAAGCTGAGGGCCGCACTTAAGAGGGTCGCTGACGCCGGGGAGCGGGTATAACGGATTTGGGGTTAGAGAGCAAACCACGTCCTCAGAGGATCTGTGGAAGGACGTGGGGCTTTGCAGTCCGGCAGGGGCTCTGTGGCTGCAAATCCGTACGTGCCAAGAGGGAGAAGAGCGAGGCCAGCGGGAGTGTCTAACGGGAGGGAGAAGCCGCCCAGGCGAGTGGACGGGGGTGGCTTCTGTCTGTGTTTGCTAGGGTGGTCATATCCAAAATTTATCGTTGCACAGTTCCAGAGGCTGGAAGTTCAAGATCAAGGTGTCGGTGGGGTTGGTTTCTTGTGAAACCTCTATCTTTGGCAATGCACGGCCGTCTCCTCCCTGTGTCCTCTCGTGGTTGTCCCTACGTACACGTCTGTGTCCTGTTCCCTTCTTACAAGGGCACTGTGGTAATAGGGCCTGCCCTAGTGGCCTCATTTTACCTTAAAGACCTCTGCAAAGACCCTGTCTCCAAACACGGCCACATCCCGAGGTATCGGTGGTTAACACTGGGCTGTAGCACCTAGGTTTTGGGAGGGCACGTCCAGCCCAGCACAGCTTCCTGGGGGAAGCACCGTCTGAGCTCAGACCTAACAAATAACTAAGACAGTTAGTGAAGGGAATGGAGAGACAAAGTGAGAATGCAGGGTGGAGGGCAAGGGCACTGCAGAAAATTCTGGAAGGTGGTGCCCAGTAGGTTGCAGAGGGCAGCAGGGACCCAACCCCATGGGCCCCAGTAAGACCTGTGGTCTCCATCCCACGAGCCTGGCAGGACTCTGTTTTGCAGAGATCACTTTGCTCTTTGTGGGGAGGAGACTAGCCTGGAAGGGCCAAAAGGGGACGTGGAGGATGGATAAGAGGCTCCCGACAAGGCCACAGAGGTGGCGGCAGCTTGGTCCAGGGCCCTGGCGCCGGGACGGAGGGACGTGGAGGAACACTGGAGGAGAGAGCTAGAATTGCCAGGGCTCGGGGGGAATTGTTGAGGATGCCAAGGAGCAGGGAGGTGTTGAGGCTGCTCCCTGGTCCCCAGCCTGGCTAACCGGGGGTGCCCTCCCTGAGGGAGACCACCCTACACGGGAAGCCTGGGGTGGGGATGTGGCAGGAAGCTTGGTCTGGGACACGGTGACTTGGGGGTGAGGCACCAGCTAGAGGTAAGTGAGGGTGCAGGGCACGGCAGGCTGTGATGACCCGGAACAAGGCCTTGGATGGGAGACAGAGTCAGCCTAGACGGTGCCTGGGGCCGGACTTACATTAGTGGCTGAGTGGACAAGGTGAGCCCACTTCACCTGTCTGGTGCGCTCCAGGTAGCTCAGCTCCTTGTCCTTTTGGCCCAACTCCAGTCCCTGCCGTTGGCCCTTTGAGCTGGTGTCTGATATCCCAAAGGCTCCTGAACCCTCCTGCTCTCTCCAGTACGAGCCCCTCCCAGGCCTGACCCACAGAACCATGTTCTCACCGTCCCCAGATAAGAACACACCTATGCATTTGCTGTTTCATCGAGTCGTGAATCGCCGCGACAATCCTAGTAGGCAGCTAGGATGTGTGAGTTTCCTGTGGCTACTGTAACAAATTGCCACACATTTCGTGGCTCAAAACAACACAGATTTGCTATCTTGCAGGTTTGGAGGCCAAAAGTCCAAAATGGGGCTCCCTGGGCTAAAGTCAAGATGTCCATAGGGCTTGAGACTCTAGGAGAGAACCCATTTCCCTGCCTTTCCCGGTTTCTAGAAGCTGCCTGCGCTTCAGCGAGCGTTCTTCCTGCTGCGTGACTCTGACAGTGACGCATCTGACACCTCTTGTGCGTTTTGGGACCCTGTGACTACACTGGGCCCACCCAGGTGACCCGGACAATCTCCCCGTTTTAAAGTCATCTGGTTAGCAACCTTAATTCCATTTTTGCCACGTCACGTAACACAGTCACATGTTCTGTGGATGAGGACTTGGACTTCTCCGGGCACATTATCTGCAGACCACATACGACCGTCATTGCTATTTTACACACAAGGACACTGAGGCATGAGAAAATCAAGGACTTACCCAATGTCACCCAGATAGTTGGGGAGGAGCCGGGACTCAGCCCAGGTAGATTGGCTCCCGAGTTGTGCACTAACACACGCACACACGTGCACACACACACACGTGCACACACGCACACGCAACTTTCTCAGGAAGGCTGATCTCAGCACTGGTGACAATAAGGGATACCTTGATCTCCCAGAGAAAACCGACCCGTGATAAACAGTCCTGTCCCCACGGAGCTCTGAAGGCTGGGGACCACCCCCTCCACTCCCCACGCCAGCTGGGGACCCTCCCTTCCCCCTGAACTTGCAGCCTCTAGAGGGCAGGGGCTGTGCTGGCTTCTGCCTGTGTCCCTGGTCCCCAACACAGAGCCTGGGCCGTGGTAGGTGTTCGGTGTATGTTTGCTGAGTAAGAAAATGAAGAATCAGGTTTTTTCCTGGGAGTTTGGTGCCAGCAGATCCCACTGAAGATTCTTTGAATAAACTCAGCTGAGGACTTCGCGGGTCTCTGAAAGCCCTCGCCCACAGCTGGCAGTGCTTCGGACGTGACGCCTTCGCTCTCCCCAGTCTGTCTCTGCACCCATCGCAGCTCAGGGAGCCACTTGCAGGATGGTCATTGCAAAGCTCTTTGGGGTCTTCAGCTCCACGTCCAGCCTGTGTCCTGTTCCCTAACTGTGACTGTCCCCGTAGGGGACACGCTCCCTGGAGGAGAGCGCAGGTCGGGCTGGTGCAGGACGCGGGAATGGGGAGCAGGACCACTGCTACACTCTGCTGTGTGTTCTCACAGAGTCCTCCGGGCCTCGGTAATCAGGGCCTGTTGCCGGAACTGCGCAAAGGCTGGGACACTAATAGAGCGCCATTAGTGGTACCCTGGGGTTGCCACTAGCAGAGCGAGGTAGTTAAGGCTGAAGGGTTTACGGCAATGGCTGTAAAATTTCACTGTGAGCAACAGCAGGGCAAAGTCCGCCGGGTGAGGAAGACCTGGGGGTACTGGCAGCTCCCCGGCCTCTCTGGGGGATCCCTGGGGGAGTGTGCTACACCTGTGACCACAAGGATCCCTATAAAAGCACCAGTATTTTTATTTACGATACATTAAGTTGCATTTTCTTAGGCCATGATGTTCGACAGTGCTGAGAATCTGTTCTAGCCGCCCTTGGATTTCCTCCCCTCTCTCAGTAACCCCACTCTCCCTCCAAACACCTTCCCTCTCCCATCCACCCTGCCTTTTTACCGGTTGGAATACCCTTCCCATCCTTGGGACGCCTTTCCATCTGTAACACGCCCTTCCATGCGTGGGACGCCCTTCCCTTCCTGAGACACTCTTTCCATCCTTGGAACACCCATCCTCTGGTCTCACCACCTTCCATTTTCCATACTTACCTTCTCCGCAGACACCCCAGGCAACGCCTTCTGATTCAGAATTTCGGCTGCCTTTTGGTTCTGTTCGGCAGGAACCTCGTGGCCCTGCCTTGGTCCTCGGTGTGAACTTTCTCATCCCACCGTGGGCACGTATCCTGCTGAAGTCATCCCCATGGCCCCCAGCTGGTAGGCACACACTGGAATTTTGGTTGACTTTACTCTTCACTGTGATCTCATCTCACTGCGAGCCCCTCAAGAGCAGACCCTGCCCCTCCCTGAGTGTCCAAGCCCCCAGTGCCGGTTCACCCTCCTCACCCAACCCTCACGCTGTTGCGTGGCAGTCGTCTGGGTATGTGCTGTCTCCCACGCCAGGCTGAGCTCCTTGAGCCCGGAGATCGTCTATTCATCTTTAATTCCGTAATTACAAAGACAACAATCATATCGTACTTGCCAAGTGCCAGGCGCAATCCTGCATGCTTCACACTTCTTAACTCGTTTAATCCTTACACCACCGTGAGAGACACATGTGTTGACTGCCCTGTCCTGCAGATACAGTACAGAGTGGCACAGAGAGATCACGTGTTTGCCCCAGGTCACGTGGCCAGCAAGAGGCAGAGCTTCGGCCCCAGTGGGTCCACCTCAGAATCCGCGTGCTCGGCCACATCGCTGCACCGCTGTCCACAGCCTAGTGTGGTGCCCGGCACTCGGCAAGAGCTCTGGAAATACTTGGCGAATGAATGATTGAATGAATGAATGAAGTGCTGGTTCGGGGTGCCTTCTTCTGACAGCCCTGGAGTGATCGGGGCAGATTTAGACTCTGTGTGGGAGGGCCCAAGCGTTTTTCCACTGCAAGAATTATCAGCCTCCCACTAGCAGGGGCTCAAGGAAGGTTGACTGAGACGGTGGTAAGGGTCCCTTAGCCAATCCACCACCGAAACCTGGAGCAGGGAGGACAAGCACTTCCCCAGGTCCTAGGGCTGGTCTCTGTTAAGGTGCAGGACTCCCGCTCTGGGTGTGGCGGCGTTTCCTCCACACCCAGACGCTTCTGGGGTGCTCTGTTGGGTGTACACTGGAGAAGTTACTTCCCAAGACTTGGGACTTGCCCTCTTGGTTCAATTGCTCTTGGGTCATTATTAACATGAGAATCTGACCTTTTAGCACAAGCTGTGGTGGTAGAAAGCGTCTAGAGGCTTGCGGAGGGGCGGGGAAGCCAGCTTGGCATTGAATGTTTACCATGGAAGCTGGGGCAAGACGCTTAGTGCGTCTGTTAGTTCAGAAGGGGAGGTAGAGGCCATGCTGCTGTGTGCAGGGGGGACTCTTCTCCTGGATGACAGCGGGTCAGGTGGGGAGGGGCTGGCCTTGAGGGACACACACTCACACACAAGGTCATTAACCCAAGTTGTTGCTACCAGGAAAAGGGAGAGGAAAGAATGAGGTTGATGATCTGGGTGTCTAAGACGGGGGCGAAGGCACAGAAGAGGGAGAAGGAAGGAGGGGAGGATGGCCAGCAGCTAGGGGTGTGTGTGCTCACGTGTGCAGGGACACATGTGTGCACACATGCATGTGTGTGTGCGTGCATGTGATGTCAGCTCTGGTGGGGGCCGGAATCTGATGTGCCTCTACAGACAAATTCAACCTAAGGGGACTGATTGATTAATCAATAATGAATTTCTAAAATATTAATTCATTCAGGTAACACAGATTTCTAGAGCACCTTCTATTAATATGCACCAGGCACCATTCTAGGACTGCAGGGACGGGGTGAACAGCACAGACACAAAGTCTCGGCTTTGTGCAGCTCCCGTCCCGAGGGGCGGCGAGAATGAGCAAGTGAGCGCTACGAGAGGTGGCGCCAGGAGGGCAGGGCCCATGGAGGCCATGAGGAAGCCACGTGTGGGTGGGGAGTGGCAGGGGGTGCCCACTGCGGGGGAGGTGACATTTGACGGTGACCAAGACGAAGGTGGGAAGAGGAGGAGACGGAGAGCCTGTGTTGACACTAGAGACACCTGTCCTCTGCCTGGCAGTCCAGGAGAAGGGGACAGCCCGGCGGCCATTACAAGGGATCATGTTGCATGTTTAGTGGGACCAGGGGTCTTCCTAGGGGGAGGCACCTCAGCTGAAAGATAAAGGACAGACCAGTGCCGACCAGAAGGAAGAAACCTGGCCGTGCGGACGCGAGCCGTGGCAGTGGTCAGTGACAGGAAGACGTCAGGACCCCTTTCCCAGAAGACCTTAAAGCAAGCTGGACAGGATGTGCTTGGATCCTTCCCCAGCTCTGCACCGATGGCCACCATGTGCCAAACACTGGGCTCGGCCGGAAATAAGGAGACATTTGAAACAGACACGGTCGCTGTCCCTGCAGAGCTCAGACAGTAGCAGGAAGGCAGACGATAAGCAAATAACTACACCAATAACAATGCAATTGGAAAATGTGGCATCCACGAAGAAGGAAAGGAACTGGGTGATGAGAGTGAGGAAGGTGGGGGTGCGGGCGCACCACTGGGATGTGGAAGGTGGGTGGGAGCCGGCGGGCGAGTGGTCCGAGTGCTCCAGACAGAGAAAGCAGCACGTGGTGGGTCAGTGCTTATGAAACCGTGTCCCGTGGGAGCCAGAATTCTACAGACGTGCTTCAGCCCTGGTGGCAGGTAGGGGACAGGACAGGGTGGGGAGAGAGGGGGCAGAAAGGGCTGGGGCCCCCACCCTCACCCCCATTTGGACAAGGCAACTGCCCCTAGCCCTGTTCTATCTACTGGGGCCCTGAATAGAATTCCCCAGGGACCGAGGCAAGCACCCTTTGGGAAGCTCTGCGTTGGGGGAAGACGGACACCTGGACCACACACCTGCGGTCTTGGCCTGCCTGGGGTCCAGGCCCCAGGAATGTCCGTCTTCCCCAGCGATGGCTGGAAGGGCCCCACCACAGGGAGGACGGAAGTCCATGTGGACACCTGCCCAGCCCAGCATGTCAGGGTGCCAGGCACACCCCAGGGGGTTTGTCCCACCCTTCCCCGGTGGCTGTCAGGCCAGCTGTGGGCCTAGGCCCGGCCTGTGCTGTTAGAGGGTCAGCTGGGTCCTTCTGACCTGCCCCCAGGCCCTTGCAGGCTGGGAACTGCCCCAGGAAGGACAGAGACCCCGGTCGGTCAGGGCCAGGAGGAGAGGGCAGGGTGCTGGCCAGGCCCCCGCCGGGCTCCCCTTTCCTGGAAGACAGGCCGGGCGGGAAGTGGCATTTCCAGTAAGAGGCGTAGCCCCCACTGGGCACACACCCCCACTCGAGGAGTGAGGCGGGAGCTCCTCAGTGGCCCTAACAGCGCTGCGGAGAGCTGTTTACGGCTAAGTGAGCTGTAATGGCTTCTGCGGTCATTAGGCACCGGCTGCTGGGAGCACCGGAGGGGCCACTGGGCTGGGCTCCCACTCACTCCCCCGGGACCCAGGTCGGTCGAAGAGCCGGGGATGGGCCTGGGTGGGCCACTGGGGACGGCACCGGGGTTCGCAATAGTCACCCCTGACCCCAGGCTGCTGGGGTGGAATAGGGAGCTCCAAGGGCAAGAGCCCTAAAGGGGGCAGGGAACATGTGGGGTCTGCCACGTCCCTGGAGGCCTGGGCTCAACCTGGTCAGGGAGCCCTTGAGGGCTAATTTTGATTCAGTCCAGAGTGGGGTGGGAGGAACACCAGGAGTGGGGAGAACAGGGCCTCTCCTAAGGGCTCCGGCGTTAGAGACAGACCTGGCTTTGACATCAGTGTGACAGGGACATTACCTCTCTGAGCCTCAGCCTCTCCATCTGTAAAATGGAGCTACACTGTGTGGGTGGTGGGGAGGATGCAGGGAGGTAACGTACGTTAAGTGCCTGGCACGTAGTGAGTGCTCAGTGGAGGGTAGCGCTATGTCATCGTAGTCATCGTCACCAGCACCATCACAAGAGGGGTACTCTGTGGGTCTCACTCCCTTCTTTTTTGTGTGTTTTTGGCTAATCTAGTGGCACGTCACAAAGCCATGCCACCTACTCGCCCAGCCACCCGGCTAGCAGTGGAGCCTGTCTCATTGGCCCTTGCGTGCTTTTGGAGACTGCTTATTGAGCATCTACTCTGTGCTGGAATTAGGGGAAACAGAGGCAGGAGCTCATAACCTCATACGGTTTCTGGGCCACGTGCAGGGGGTGGTTGAAGCCACATCCTGAGGCCGGGCTGCGTTTCGGAGGCAGGGGTGTGAGTGGTGGGTAGGAGGTGGGGCGGCAAGGCTGGGCCCGACGCGCAGTCTCTCACTCTCTCCAAGACTGCGCGGCAGTCCCGGGGGTTCTGGGGAGAGCAGTGGAGGCCGAGTCCCTTCTTTCCCCCAACTGGAGGCTGGAAGAGTTAGGACTCTGAGGTCGTGCTGCTCATCCTTCACCCAGAGTAAGTGTCCTGCGTCCAGGGCTGCGGCCTCCTGTAACTCAGGCTTTGCTGCGGAGAGGCTGCTAAGACACTTTTATCACCCCCATATCTTCTGGAGCTGAAAAAGGGAGGCAGCTGTGCACCTCCTGGAAATCTGGGAAAAGGCAAGGGACAGAGGGTTACACACGTGTAGACCAGGGCCTGGGGCTCTGTTCCGAGGGCCTTTATGGAGGGTTCTACCCACTCACCTGCTGGTGTGACCGGGATTGACTCAGTTTTCTTCTCTCGTCTGGGATTTTCCAGACTGCGGCATCGTATACGACAGTGGTTTTCAGTCCACATGGCGTCTTAAAGCACACGGAGGGGCTTTAAAAAAATTCCACTGCCTGGACCCAAACCCTGCTGATTCTGATTTAGTTACTCTGGGTTGGGGATGGTTTTTGAAAGCCTTACCCCTCACCTTGTGCTTCCAACACGCCCAGCGTTCATAGGCACTAATGCAAAGGCAAGAACGTGGGTTTTCGGAATCAGGCTTCCAACCCTGGCTCCACCAGGTACTGGCTAGCTGTGTGATCTTAGGCGAGTTACTCAACATCTCTGAGCCTTAGGGCTGATTTTTGATTTTTAAAATTTAATTAATAAATTAATAAGCAAAATAAATTGGAGACAAGGGTTCCCAGTTCTTACAGAGGTTACTGTGAGTGTAGATTAAGGAAATATATGAGGACTGTCTGGAAAATACCCAGGCATGTAACTGTTCTCGTTATATTAGCAGTGGCTGGATACTTTCCCGACAGCCCTGTTATGTAAAGGCATTTAGCACCTAGTAGGTGCTTTTTTAGTCTTCACCCCTTCTGAGCACATTTTAGGGAGATGGCAAGAATGTTGTCATGACGTCCGCAGAGAGGCTGGCCCTGCTGCCCCATGATTTGTGAGATAAGGCATGATGATTGTTCCATTGGCAGGTCTTTGGGTCAGTGGCTCTTTGCTCTTTTACTGACCCTGCTTGCAGTTGAATCTTTGGTTTGTCTTTCTCCAAATTGGGGGAATTTTCAGCCCTTACTGCTTCGACTGCTTTTTAGGCCCTCCTTCACTCTTTCTAGGGCTCCATTTACAACATATGTTAGAGCTTTACATACAGTCCCTGAGGCTCCGGTTTGGTTTGGTGGAGGGTTATTTTTAAATCTTCTTTTCTGTCTGTTCTTCAGCTTGGATGTTTTCTCTGGATCTGTCTTCACATTCGCCGACTCTTCTCTTCAATCTGCCACGAAGTCTATCCAGTGAATGTTTGATTTCAGATCTTGTGTTCAGATCTAGAATTTTTATTTGGTCCTTTTTTTATAGCTTTTATTTCCCTACTGAGATTTCCTATTTGTTCATTCATTAGGACTGTATTTTCCTTTACGTCCTTGAGGATGGTTATAACAGCTGTTTTGAAACAGTGCATATTGACTGCCTTTCCTATTGTGTCAGGGTCACATTGTCCTGTTTTTAGTGTGCCTAGGAATTTTGGACTGTATGCTACACATTGTGAAGGACACCTTGGAGAGTCTCTAGATTTTGTTATGTTCATCTGAAGTGTATTGATTGTTTTTTTATGCAAACAGTTAACTTGGCTGGGCTCAAACTCCAAACTCTGTCTCCCCTGAGGTCGGCAGTAGCAGAAATCTCTGTTCAGTCCCTCTAGCCTTTGCAGGGCTGCGAGGAGTCAGCCCCATGCATGCATATTTCAGAGGTCTACCTAAGGTTGGGGTAGAATTTATATACAGAATTTGGGTCTCCTCCCTGTGGCTGTCCTCTCTGTGGAATTCCCACCCTCAATTTCCAAGTGCTGTGGTTGCCCTAAACTCTGTCTTCTAGTTCTTTAAGCCAGTAAGACTGTGGGTTTTCTATCTGGATTGTAGCTGCACCCTGGGCAGGAGCTAGAGCCTGACCTCAAACGAAACCCATAAATACGGGACGCTCACCCAGGGCTAGTCCTGTCTGCTGAGCATTGACTCCCCTCTGGTATCTGCGGGCTTCCACGGCTGTCTGCGGGAGGGGTTGGTCTGACATAGCCACTCACCCTCACCAGATGCACAGAGCCCAGCTGTTTAGTCTCTCAAGGTGGCGGGGAGTGGGCAGGGCAGGACGCCGGGCCCCTCTCTGGGTCACCATCCAGTGGGACTGGTTAAATCAGTTGTTCACCAGGACCGTGCAGCCCAGCGGCTCACACGCAAGAGAGAATGCAGACGTGCCTCACTTGAAGCAGAAACTCATTCAGGTGGACTTCATACTCCAAGCCAGCACCGCCCAGTAGAACTTTCTGCAGTGACAAAAGTGCTCTATCATCTGTCCTGCCCAACACAGTAGCCGCTAGCCGTATGTGGCCAGAGCAGTGGAGAAACTGAATTTTTAATTTTATTTAATT